>JAVTVY010019702.1:0-77291 GCA_036873755.1 Hanleya hanleyi | reverse complement strand
CCTACCCCGACAGCGGCGAGTCTATGAACTGGAAGATCTCCAAGGGGAAACGTTGCTGGGGACGCTTTACGACACGGAATTACAGCCTGTTGTAAAAACACAGCAAGACTACTACACGGTGGAGCAGATTTTGAAAACGGAACGTCGACGTGGCAAACTGTTTCATTTCATGAAATGGCAAGGCTGGCCCAGTTCCTTCAATTCCTGGGTCGCGGCCAACCAGGTGAAACGACTATAAAACCAGACACCACTACCGTCCTCCTTCATTCCACATCCGACCACAGTGCTATGGACCAACAACAGCTGCCTCTGAAGACAGCGTCTCGCAAAACGCGCAAAGCGCAAGTGGTCTTTGGGGTGCTATTGCTAACCCTGCTGAGTGTGTTGTACGGAGGTGTGTTTTACGACGTAGCCTATGTCAGCACGTTACTTACCCAACTGAGAACACCAGGCACCAGCGAAACGGGTCTACAGAGAGCACCAGTCGTATCGAGCCCAGTCACCACCACCACCACCACCACCACACCCTGTGTACAAGCCACGTCGAGCTCTACACCTACACCAAGTACATCCACTACGTCTGAACACCTACCGGATTTCATCCCTCACAGTGAACCGACAACGACGACGACCACCCACGTTGTACCCACCCCCAGCACCATCTCTGAACGTGAACAGACAACGACGACCGACGTTGTACCCACCACCACTCCAGTTTACTCGTACGAAATTTACAAGAGCGTGTTACCACGACAACGGATACACCTCAAATCATGGACCCTCGGTGGCAGCATCCCTTCACTTGCGTCATCGCAGGACCGACGGGCTCCGGCAAAACGCACTTCGTCAGGAAGCTCCTCGAACACGCCGACAGCATGATCACTCCACCCATTGCCCGAGTCGTGTGGTGTTACGGAGAATGGCAGGCAGCGTATGCAGCAATGCCCCACATCACGTTCGCGGAAGGCCTACCCAACCTGGCCGATTTGGAACCCGACACCTTGGTGGTTCTGGATGATCTCATGGCGGAGACGGATGCACGGGTCACCCAACTCTTTACCAAAGGCAGCCATCATCGACGGCTCAGCATCATCTACATTGTGCAGAATCTGTTCAGTAAAAACAAAGAACATCGGAATATCAGCTTAAATGCCCATTACCTGGTGGTCTTCAAAAACCCGAGAGATACCACTCAACTGCTGCACCTGGCGAGACAGATGTTTCCCGGCCGCACACCGTTTGCGTTGGAAGCCTTCAAAGATGTCACAACCCCTCAGCACGGGTATATGCTCTTCGACCTCAAGCAAGCCACTCCCGACCACCTTCGACTACGGACCGACATCTTTCCCGGAGAGACCCACCACGTGTACATGCAAAAATAATGTAAACACATCCACAGTGGCGCCTCCAGCTGGGGTCTGTGTGTTTGATAATGGGGAATAATAAAAAGAATGAATACCACAGCAGGGTTGACTTTGTCTGTGAGGTGGATAAAAAGGGCAGCGTTGTGGGTTCTAGCATTAGTTGTACAGGATGTCTGCGCGAGTACGGAAGCACGCTCCCACGCTCCGTGTATTGAAGATGGCCCCACCCGAGTTAGTCCGAACCATTGTACGCGGTGCGGACCCTGACCTTGTACGCTGTCTGTGCGAGATCGGGTACAACCTGTTAAAAGGCAACGTACCACTGACTCCGGCTCAGAAGACCAAGCTGGCCAAGCATAAGACAGGTCTCCGAACCCTAGTCCACAAGCGGGTCCCTCAAACACAAAAGAAAAAGGTGTTACAGAAAGGCGGCTTTCTCGGGGCCATCTTAGCACCGTTGGCCGCTTCCGTGTTGGGTCCAGTATTGGGTGGACTCTTCGGCCGACAATGAATCACACGAAAAAAATGGTCCTCGTCGAACCACGGTTCCTGCAAAACCTCCAATCACCCTACCCTGTCCCACCTACGGTGAAGACCATAAACAGCCTCGATGGAGAGATGCAACAGATCTTAAGAGACCGGGGTTAAGCGACAGTGAGAAAGTACAACGGTACAATGAGACGCTTCAACGGTACATGACGTTCATGGACCAATACAAAACCCTGTCTACCCCAGCAACAGCACCACCACCACCACCACCATCACCACCACCACGTGACAGACCGCTGACCTCAGCACCGCTCCAACAGCCGGGTCAGGTAGCCTCCACAGCCCCACAGTGGGTGGAAGACGAAGTGCTGAAGAGTGTACCTGCCTCGTTCAAGAAACAAGCTGGCCTGGTATTACTACGGATGAAACAGAATCCTAACATGACTTGGAATGATAAAGGCGAACTCCTGGTACAGAATCAGGTGGTCCCCGGCACCCACATGACGGATTTAGTGAATGACCTGATGCATAAACGCAGATCGCACACGGATCCTCGAGGATGGGAGGTCTTCGCTCAAGGCTTGAAAGACATGCATGTACCACAGGAATTGGTGGGGAACCCCACCGCTGGGCCTTTATGCAGCAAACCCAGCAATCGCCGAGTCGTGCACCACGACTCTCACCACAACCTTCTTGGGAATCCGACTGGGAACCGGAGTCACCCCCCAAAACTCCACCACCATCACAACGGGCACCTTCTTTTCAGACCTTTAAAAACCACCGTCGATCATGACACCCCACATCTCCAGAGCCGTCACACGTAGCAAGTCAACGCGACGAACACGACGCCGGACACAACCGCCCAAGGCCTGGAAGACCTATTAAAACCAACAGCAGCAGCAGGACAGCTCAGTCGCCATGTTTTACCTGACCCTACCCAGTAACAGTTCGCTGGATGTGCTTCCTGACAACACCGTGGCCAAGTACGTCACCCAGTTACCACAACCGTTACATTTACCTGGACGCTGGGAATGTGCCCTCGTGGATATCCAATACCCTTACTCGTGGTACAACGTGCGAGCCAATGAAGTGTGGTACGAGGTCACCTACGCAGGCGAAAACACCCGGCTCACCCTGCCCGAAGGCCAATACGATACCCCAAAGAGTTCATGGGTGGGCTGTCAAGACTGATGCATGATAAGGCGCTACGGGGGGTGACGGATAGTGCAACACGCCTGATAGCCTTGCGCTTCAAGAGAAACGTGTTCTTCGATGTCAACGTACACAACGATAAGGCACAGCTTACCGTCACCGATACCGTGAATGTGAAACTCAGTCCTACACTACAGCAAATGCTGGGTTTCGATCTACAGACGTTCGCTGGTCCCAACCAACACCATGGCGAGATGCCGATGGATATGAAGTCGGGCATGTACGGACTCTACGTCTACTCGGACGTGGTGGACAACCACATCGTGGGCGATATCAACACACCTCTGTTACGGGTGGTCCCCATTAAACAGACGTATGGCGATCAAGTCACCCACAGTTTCAACCATATCATGCACCTGCCCGTACGACATACCGACATCAACACGATCACGGTGGATATAAGAGATGACACGGGACGAGCGGTGGCATTCGAACGAGGAAAAGTGGTGCTGACACTTCACTTTCGACAAGCACGTGCTCCCCACTTTGCATAATGAAAGTACCTTACGAGTGCGATGCACGCAGCTATGCCGACTATTATGCCCAACAGGCCGGGGGTGGCTTTTCGGTCTTTAGCGGTGCACGCATGCAACGAGGACATGGTCTGGGGAACATACTCGGCAGCATTGTGAAAACGTTCCTGCCCTTGGTGACGCGTGGGGTGAAAGCAATGGGCAAACAAGCGGTACGCAGTGGACTGCAACTGGCCGGTGATGTCTTGGGGGGTACGGCACCCCGACAAGCCTTGAAACGACGGGCCAAAGAAGCGGGAGGCGTCTTGGTGGCCAAAGCACAACGCACCGTAGGGAATAAAAGAGCTGCCCCGCGGAGACCACGCACCAGTCGACGACCGATCCAGCGACGACGCACATCGAAGAAGACCCGGGATATCTTTTCTTAAAACATGGCCTTAATCCACGCCGAGTCCTGCCCCTCCACCAACAGTGAATTTGATTTGTGGACTGTGCCGCCCACACAAACCAGTGTCGAACAAGGATTATGGGTGGAGCATCTCCCGCTCTCCAGCATCAACGAAACCGGACCCATCGAGTTCACCATCAGTAATGCGGATACGGCCTATGTGGATTTAGCCCATACCTACTTGTATATGAAAGCCAAGGTGGTCAATGGAGCTGGCACCAGACTCGCTGACCAAGCAACGGTGGGCCCGACGAATCTCTGGCTGCACTCGATGTTTCAGCAGGTGGATATTTTTCTCAGCGACAAACTCATCAGCGACTCCACCAACACGTACCCCTATCGAGCCTACATCGAGACACTGTTGTCGTATGGCCGAGAGGCTAAAAAATCTCAGCTGACAACCGCTTTATTCTACAGGGACACGGCCGAGCACATGGACACGGCGGACAATGGGGATATAACAAACGGAAGGCTTTCACTGCGAACAGTGCCTCGGTGGATATGATGGGTCGACTGCATGCAGACATGTTCATGCAAGACCGGTACCTCTTGAACAAGATCCCCATCAAAATCCGACTGATACGGGCGCCTCCGACCTTCGCCTTGATGGCCACCAACGTAGAGGGGCATGCAGCGGACTATAAGATTGTCATCCAAGACGCAGTCCTGTATGTCCGAAAAGTGAAACCGAATCCAGCCGTTCAATTGGGGCACATGAAAGCCTTGAAAACAAAACCAGCCCAGTACCCTATCCGACGTGTGCAAACCAAAGTGTTCTCTGTGCCTGCTGGAAATATGGGCGCCAACAAAGAAAACCTGTTCCTGGGGAACTACCCAAGCGATTGATCCTGGCCTGTGTGGAAAATACGAGTTTCAGCGGAGCCTACCCAGAGAATCCGTTTGACTTTCAACATTTCGGCATCAATTTTGTGGCCCTGCATGTGGATGGACAACAGGTGCCAGCCACGGCCTTAACCCCGAACTTTGGGCGGAGGAATTTCATTCGAGCGTATCAGAGCCTGTTTACAGCCACCGGTCAAATCAACCAGGACGAAGGGAATATGATCAGTCGGGAGGACTACGCGAACGGATACACGTTGTTCTGTTTCGATCTGACCCCCACCTTAGAGAACGACCATCAGCTGGCCCATGCCAAGCAAGGCAACTTACGGTTGGAAATCCACTTTGCACGAGCCCTGGCGACCACCGTCAATGTGATCTGCTACGCCGAGTTTGACAACATCATTCAAGTGGACAAGGCGCGCAACGTCCTGTGTGACTTCTCCACCTAACAGGGATACAGACCAGATAACCACCGTGCTGGAGAATGACCCAGAGACACGTAGGGTCTTTCAAGGGGTGTTCGCCCGAGATGTGTTTCCATTAGACCG
The DNA here is from genome assembly GCA_036873755.1 of Hanleya hanleyi. Taxonomy (NCBI): domain Eukaryota; kingdom Metazoa; phylum Mollusca; class Polyplacophora; order Lepidopleurida; family Hanleyidae; genus Hanleya; species Hanleya hanleyi. The sequence goes on along the minus strand of JAVTVY010019702.1, from coordinate 71,914 downwards.
TATGTATCCGGCTGCTTACGTTCTCAACACGGACCCGATGGATCGACCCGGTGAACACTGGGTGGCCGTGTACTTGACAGAAGAGCAGGGCGAATACTTTGACCCGTACGGCCTGCCACCCCTCCATCCTGATTTAACAGACTTCATGGATCAAGGCACAGAGACGTGGTGTTGGAACAGTCAAACGTTGCAAAGCCTGACCAGTGGCGTGTGCGGACAATATTGCTTGTTTTACCTGTACCATCGATGCCGGGGAAGACCCTTATCTACTATCGTACAGATGTTTGACGAGTACCCCCAGGCCGAGGACCGCGATGTACTCGTCTATGACTGGGCCGCCCATCATTTCAATGTACAAGCCCCGTTCTGGGCTTGAATTATTTCAATGTACATACAGTTAATGACAAGCCCCTTGTTCTGGGCTTCAGTTAATGACAAGCCCCTTGTTCTGGGCTTCAGTTAATGACAAGCCCCTTGTTCTGGGCTTGAGTTTTCACGTGGTTGTTCTCACGTTGTTGTTGTTCAATGAATAAAAAAAAAAAATGAGATCTCACCAAAAAAACCCTGTCTTGTGTGTTTTATTCCTAATGCATCAATGCCCAATGTGGAGATTCAGTCAAACTGAAATCAGTGGTGTAGGATGGGGTCAAAATGTAACCCATCAAGTTTAGAAGGCAAGAGCACTATAGTAAAAAATAGAGAGCCAATGAAATCAGCCTACAGACCAAGTACGTGTCTTTGGTCTAGGTTTGGAGCGGGCATTTCATTGAGGTACGTGTATACGGTGAGTGAAAAGACTCGTCCAACACGTATAGATTATGTTGATGACTATAAGTTCTAGGTAACCCATCAAGGTTAGAATGCAAGAGCACTATAGTAAAAATAGAGAGCCAATGAAATCAGCCTACAGACCAAGTACGTGTTTTTGGTCTAGGTTTGGAGCGGGCATTTCATTGAGGTACGTGTATACGGTGAGTGAAGAGACTCGTCCAACACGTATAGATTATGACTATAAGTTCTATTAGCCAATCAGTGGCCTAGAATGGAGCCAAAGGTAACCCATCCATGTCCAGAAAAACATTACCCGGGTGTACAAGAACCCAGATGTAGGCGCGGACGTCAGCGAAAGCACACCGTGAATACCCCAATTCGATTGGCTGATTGTTCGATCGCTGATTGGTTCTTTTTCTCGACCGCTGATTGGCTCTTTTTCTCGACCGCTGATTGGTCCACATGGAACTGCCCATCTTTCCCAGGTTCATCTAGAATCCCCCTTTTTTTGTGCTCAAGCTCTGACTATAGCGATACCGCAACATTGTCTCATTGGACATTGTACCGTCTGACCTGGAGGTGACCCTTTGACCTTTTGACCCGCGTCCGCGCGCGCGCGCGCACTGCCGGGGATGACGCGGGATGACGCGCGCGCTGCGGGGCGCTGGGGCGGGAAAACACCCCGGCGGTTGAACATTGGAACTCTTGTGGGTTTGGAGGATGAACATACGGACGTCTAAGGGAAAAAATTGGAACTCTTCTATGTTCGAAAGTGAAAACCCGGAAGTGACGTCACAACCTCCACGTCACCTGCGTATATACCCCTGTAAAATAGAGCCGATTTTATTTCTTTGGAAGGGACAAGGTCAATAAGACTTGCGCTTTTTATACTACTAAACTGTGAAGTAGATTACATCTTACATAGGCCTTAAGGCCGTGATATGCATATGAAGTATTCTGGGGCATGGTCAGTACTTCCCAATTTTCCCTTTGTCTACTACTCGCCGATTTTTTATTTTTATTATTATTTTCGGTACTTTCAAATTTTTTTCCATCGTATTCTACATGATCAACCTCATAGCTCATAGTAAAAGCCATAAAAAAACCGATCACCCCTATACCCATACAGGCCAAATAAATTGTTTGTGAACAAACAGAACACTCGAATCAAACACTTACCCAATCACGATTACATGCCACCGTTAAGAAATGGGGAAATACCAGTATTATCATGTGACATGCTCCTTTCCGACAGCCCACGCGCTTTTATGAATATTTAATTGTAACTTGCTAGCAGTAGGAATATAGCGTTAACAGTTCTGATAAACACGTTCAAGTTGCTCCACATGGGTTCACTGACCAACGCTCTTAACATGAAAAAAATATACTATACAGCCAAGCACAAAGATCAGTTAATTCTCTAATGTATTATATGCCATGTAGTAAAATATAGATCAATTTCAAATCTTCAAAATTACATCTCATATTTTACATAGCTCTCCTACGCAAGTTAATATTTTATTTCTCAAGAAATAAGAATTTGCTTCATATGCTATCTCTATAGAATTAAAATAAGCGGATAAACAATCTCGCATGCCGTCGAATACGCGATTATATATGAGCCGCAGGTATACATCATCGCCGACAGGCAAAACATCGACTTCGGGTTCTTGGCTCTGTAATATACGTGTCAATATCTGCCACCCTGGTAGGGTTAAACATAATTTCACTTCGATCGGATGCTCCTCGATTAGGTGCAATTCATGCTCGTACACGATAAGAATTATTTTTGACGTGACTTGAAAGAACGCGAGCTCTTTGCCCAACGATACCATAATGAAGAATGACAAAAATTACTAGCCCGACACAAATTTATATAGATCGATTCTGGCTAATTTCATTGTAAAATACGCATACCCTGGGAAAATCATTTAACAAGGCCATTATGTTTTTTACACGTTCCCCGAGTGTATAAATTAATAGTCTGGACTCATAACAGGATAAAAAAATAAAATTAGTGCATGGCTAGACTAGAATTTCAAGTCCTAATAATTATCAGAACCATCCATAGGGCTGTAAGAGAGCCAAACCCGATTGTATGGGTTATTCACAGAATACCCGGCCGGCTTCTCTCAAGCGGCATTCATTATTGCGCATTCATCATGCATTTCTGTGTATTCGTGTATTTACAGATTACCCGGCTGGTACTTTTCAAGCCGACCTCACTGCAAAAATACTCGAAGAGTACAGGCGGACGCAACTCTGTGTTGACCTCAATATTCAAGCGGAATGTGCTTTTCTCACCGTCAACGAAGACACTGTTTTCTTCATTTTTTCTACAGTTATCATGAACGAAACGAACTGGAATTTTGAGGAGACGCGTATCGAGTACTCAGTGATAGACTTTCTCTTTTTTTAATCCAGAAAATATCAACAGTAGACGAGCATACGTTTGAAAATTTGCTCTGCGAGGAAGTGCTGATAGAGAGAACAACAACCACACCCAGCGTACAGTACAACGACCCGGCAGGAGGAAAGCGGAAATACCATCCTTTCCCCTAGAAGATCTACCCATCCTGCCTGACCAAAGATGATGACACTCCACTCATTATATTTGAGCAACCTCCCCCCACCATCTCGGCTGCCCGGTTCGTAGACGGACATGCCATTGACACCGACATCCATGATGAAGATGGGATAAGTCCGTACCGGTATTTCCCGGTGAGCTAGTATGTTAGCGGCTGCACAACAGGGAAGTAGGCTTACGCCCATCGTGAATAAAAACACGTTAAAATAACAAATGCTCTTTTCAGAGCAAACCATTCCTTCCGAGAGAGGTAACTTCTCAATAGCACATGAATTTAACACACAGATGTCCTACATTACTCTTTTTATTAGCAAACTACATTGAAAAACAATCCCTGGCCTATATGAAAAAGGTTGTTGTCACGACCGATCTCATCACATATCAAACAGAGGATTTTTTTCTTTTTGCCCCATTAATTAATAAACAGTCTGCGCGATAACGGATTGTTATTTTTTTTCAACCGGGGGACATAACCCTGAATAATGGGTAATTTATTTTTTGATAAAATAGCCCGAATGAATAACGGGAATTTTATTTTGAATGAACACGATTTGTTCTAATGTCAATGGTTCTCCTTATTTTGCCAACGAAAGGATTCGGATGGACTCCTCTCACTCATTACCGGACAATTTGTAAATGAGAGCCTACTTCGTAGGAACATAATGTTTTTACCAAATACGAACAATACCAATAAAGCCTGGGAACAAAATACATCAGACAAGCGGATTTCTACGAAAGCCGAGAGGGTTCTTCAGAGTTTTACTTTTTTCCGACTTCTGACTTCCGACTTCAGTGTTAGGATTTTTTTTGCTTTTATAACGCATTACATCTTAAATTATGAAACATGGAATTACAGAATACCATATTATGAAATCTTGTGCTTGAAAAACTGATTGCATGTACTTTTAATAATCAGATAACCATTGAAGTTTATCTGCAGTTATGTTCTGATTATTAAAATGCGATAACTTCTAATGTAAATCGAAATACCTTATGTCACAAGTCAAAGGCGCCTCAATTACATAATATAATAGCACAATTCTATTCAACTGATCACAATTACTTCCGAAATATTATAAATAAATATATAAATATACATTTCTCCTGGTTGATGAGTTCCATGAAAAATTTAAAGGGATTTATCGAATAATAATAGGTAATTTTTAATGCTTGGGCCATGGTCACACAGCTCTATACAGTGGGTCAATCTATCTTGCACTCACGCCGTCCGATTTTACACTCACTCACACTGGCCCCGATTTTGAAACGCACCTGCTACCAACAGGTGTCATTTTTGGCAAAAACCCAAAGACCTCATTTGCATATTTTCAGGGCATAACAGGCCGCCATCTTGAACACGACCACCCCTCACACACAAAAAAGCAAGCCGCCATCTTGAACACGACCACCCCTAACACACACACAAACAAGCCACCCTCTTGAAAACGACCCCAAAGACCTCATTTGCATATTTTCAGGGACAACAAGGCCGCCATCTTGAAACCAACCACCCCTAACCTACAAAAAACAGGCCGCCATCTTGAAAACAGTGGGGAAAAACCCAGAGACCTCATTTGCATATTTTCAGGGGGACAACAGGTCGCCATCTTGAATCCGACCACCCCTAACCTACAAAAAACAGGCCGCCATCTTGAAAATATGCAAATGAGGACCGTGAAACAAGTGCAATTGACCACCCCCTACAAAAACAGGCCGCCATCTTGAAACCGACCACCCCTAACCTAGAAAAAACAGGCCGCCATCTTGAAAATATGCAAATGAAGGGTGAAACAAGTGCAATTGACCGCACCTACAAAAACAAGCCGCCATCTTGAATCCGACCACCCCTAACCTAGAAAAAACAGGCCGCCATCTTGAAAATATGCAAATGAAGGGTCAAACAAGTGCAATTGGCCGCCATCTTGAAGCCGACCACCCCTAACCTAGAAAAAACAAGCCGCCATCTTGAAAATATGCAAATGAGGACGAGCGAAACAAGTGCAATTGACCTTGACCTACAAAAAAACAGGCCGCCATCTTGAATCCGACCACCCCTAACCTAGAAAAAACAGGCCGCCATCTTGAAAATATGCAAATGAGGCGCGAAACAAGTGCAAGTGTCCGCACCTACAAAAACAGGCCGCCATCTTGAATCCGACCACCCCTAACCTAGAAAAAACAGGCCGCCATCTTGAAAATATGCAAATGAAGGGTCAAACAAGTGCAATTGGCCGCCATCTTGAATACGACCACCCCTAACCTAGAAAAAACAAGCCGCCATCTTGAATATACCCAATGCACCCAATGACCTCATTTGCATAAAAGGCCACGCCCACTCATTTGCATAAACTCACGCATGCGCACGCCCACAAAATAATTTCTGCGCATGCGCAGTGAGGCACTTTACGTGACGGATGCTTACTACCTACTACTGCCGTTTTCCGCGTGTAGATACTCCAAACGATGGCTGAAATATTGAAGTCTGGAGTACAAATCTGACGTTCAGGGAATTTATGCAAATAAGATTTTGTGATGTCACTCCGGATAATGACCTAAATTCTTACTGGTATATTCACAGAGCTAGAAGTCTAATGACCTTCGAACTTCTAATAATGATTCTTTATACAATTACGCAAACTATACGACTTTGTTTCAGGAGAAATTACAAATCTTTTTAGAAATACGGTTACCATAGCAACCAGTTACTAAGGGGTTTATTTTTTAAATTGTGCCGGTTATGAAATCTTAATTACTAAATCTGCGGTAACAATTAAGGTCTATGCGTTTCTTACTCGTTAAAGAAAAAGTACTTTAACTATTAAAGTCCCTGAAATAAAGAGCTTGGTGAGGAGTTGCTATGGTACCATATTTCTGAAACTATTGATAAACAAGTGACATCAGTGATATCCAGTACTCTCTAACAATAGTTCAGTGATATTTCACCCAAGTAAGAGTGGAAATCGATCCCACTCAATACTTGAGTGAGATTTCCACTCAAAATCCAGATGTCCCACAGATTAGTTTCATATAAACTAGAATGAAAGTAACTCCGAAAAGTGAAGTCATTGTAATATTCTATATTTCGGTAAAGGTTATACCATCGTCAGGTTCAGCTTATAGAATATCACAATGATTTCCACTCAACTTGAGTGATATTCACTCAAGCATAAGAGTGGAAATTGATCCCACTCAAGTTGAGTGAACTTGAGTGGTTTTAACTCAAGCTGAGTGGAAAGTAACTCAAGTTTGTGTGAGCAGGTACATTTCACTTAAACTTGAGAACAGTTCAAGTTCAAGATTTTTAAAGAGTATTATCTGTAAACACAATATTAATCAAATGCAAAATAAACAGAATTATATGTATCTTGGAAAAGAAAATATACCTTTACTTGTCTAGTTGAGTATCTCTAGTTCACTTCGTGACATCACCTAAGCTCATTTGCATACCAAATTCGAACCAGAACCAACATATTTTGAAGTACAATATCTCAGTCACCAGTCGAACTATTTTCATGAAACTAATATTTAAATTTTCAGAACAAATATGGCAACAATCTCTCCCTCGGAAGTTTTAATTTTCCATTTAGGTTCCCATGACAAGACAACAACAAATTCCCATAGGTTTAATCTTATAGATTATGTAGCTTTCAACTTTTAATGGACAACAGTTTGTGACTATGTGGGTTTGAATTCTCTAAAACACATTAAGTTAAATATTCATTGCACTTGTTCCGTAAACATGGCCTCACTCTTTCAAGTGATGTCGTAGTTTAACATTCACATTACTAATGCTCCAAGTTAAAATGCTCTGTAGCAACTATCAATGCCACAATTGTCGCAATTGTGTCATTATCAGTTGTCAGGCTGCTAGCTAATGTCACAACGCACTCGGTCACCCAAAAAAGTGGTGGCGAGCATGTTGACACTTATTGTCACAACTGGGGACCAGTAATTATTCGAGGCAAAACTATATCACACATGATGCATGGCTAAATCTTTGAGGTTACACACCACCAAATGGATGATTTCTTGGGGACCAGTAATTATTCGAGGCAAAACTATATCACACATGATGTATGGCTAAATCTTTGAGGTTACACACCACCAAATGGATGATTTCTTGTACCGAGGATTATCTCGGAGAGTAAAAAATCGGCTTTTGTGATTGGTCCATATTCCTACCGGAAGTGGAATGGTTAGTTTCAGATGTTTACATTTCTTTATACAATATGTGGTCTTCAGAATTATATAAGTTTTCTGGTCGCATAGTAGATAAAAAATATATTTTTATTAAATCTTTCTGACACACCCCCAATGGTTGCCATAGTGAGTCTGATGCTATGACCTCGTTCACAAGAGACGTTTGTAGCCAAGAAAAATGGTACATAACATACCCTCAATTTCTGATATTTTTGAAGGCAAAAGGTCAATCTATCTGATGATACATGTTATTAGTGTCCGCGAAATATTGGGAATACCTTTTTGCTTGGATGTGCCATGCCAGTTTGCTACATAAATAGTAAGCCGATCATTTAGTGGTGTGCAACCTTGATATATCCACTTATCAACGTATGACCTACATGATGACGTCATTCCTTCGGCTCTTTGTCACCAGGGGTCGCTGTTCTAAAGTAAGGATTGCGATTTCAGCACATCAAGTGGAGCTATCGTCTGATACGATACCGTAGAATAGCGGTCCTCCATAAGGAAGTTAGTAGGCCTATGTTGTTAATCTAACCTATTAAAAGAGCCGGTCTGAAATGTCCGTATGTATGTCACAGTCCTTCTGTCCATGCATGTAGGTTCTCTGGCCATACTAATTCACCACCCCTATCAGGACCGGGTGGGACCGGAACTGTCAGGAAGTACTAATTCCTCACCATGCAGGACCGAGTAGGCCCGCAACCACCAGGGGCCGGTTGTTCGAAAGTACTATTAACGCTAAACCAGGATTAAAACGACTAATACGGTGTTAAAATTTAATCCGGTATTAGACCTGTTGTTCGAACCGCTATTAGCGGTAACCCGCTATTAAATTCGGCCTAATCTAGGATTAAAGTTAAACCTGCCCCCGAGGAGGTTTAAGCACGTAATACCGCGATTATAAAGAACAGGAACCCGGAAGTGAAAAATTCTAGAGGCCTTTCTCTTATTTCGAAAGTATTTCACCAGTTTTAACACTAGACATGCGAAATGGAAGCTAAAACGTCAATCCTTGAGTGTGTTCAAGTCTTGTGGACGCGGGAACTGAAATTTTGCTGTTACAAACGATAGAACTTGACCCAGATTGATCCCTTCCAGCTTGAATCATGAAAGTCGAGTTGCCAATGATCGTCTTGCACAGGGAATTCGTATCAATTGGATTGCATATACATACCCATCTCACAACACATAAATATCGATATTTATGTGTTGTGAGATGGGTATACTCATGTGCGATCCTGTTTCGGGCATTGAAATCTAGAGGCTATTCCGCCCGATTTTTACGGCATCTTAAATCAGAAACACTTCGCCAAATCACAAACTGCCAGATAAATGACGTTCGTGAGTCAGAACCTGTAAGGATAAAACATAAACGCCCTAATCATGGCAATGGTAAGACCTCCAAATGTCTAAAACCTCAGTGTAAACTGGACGAAGTAATTGCTACACAATCAACTTTCGAAAGCGAACAGACCAAAAATGAATACAAACTTAAGGATCAACTAAACTGTGACACGGAGAATGTAATTTATTTAATTACGTGCCCAAAATGCCTGAAACAGTATGTGGGCGAAACTAAGAATAAACTTCGATATCGTGCCAAATGACCAACTCGTTGAAATGAACATATGAGCGAGTTAAATGAACAATTTTCATGGAATTGAGCAATTTTCACCTCATTTTGGATGAACTCATCTCGTGATACCAATGTAATCAACTATATATGGATTTTTCTCGGGTGTACGCTTGGACCAGTTCAGCACCTTCAATTTGTAGCGAAATATGGAGGCGCAGTTACATATTTGGCAATTACACATTCGTTTTATCAATTTCTTTGAAATTTTGGACAAAATATCGTTCAAATGCAGAATCTCTGACCACCAAGACGCGCGTTTCCAGACTCAGCACAAAGTTCTGATCTAGAAAATATGCTCAAACCATTTGGCTTCCGACGTACAATTAAAAGTGCAATGGCACTTGGATTAGTGCAGTATTAAAGCTATGATGAAAAAGGGTAATCAAGTTGAGAGAGGTAGATTAATGGATGCCCTAAAGGAAAAGGAGGTACTCACAATTCTGAGTAAACTGCCGTTTTCCGCGTGTAGATACTCCAAACGATGGCTGAAATATTGAAGTCTGGAGTATAAATCTAACGTTCAGGGAATTTATGCAAATAAGATTTTGTGATGTCACTCCGGATAATGACCTAAATTCTTACTGGTATATTCACAGAGCTGGAAGTCTAATGACCTTCGAACTTCTAATAATGATTCTTTATACAATTACGCAAACTATACGACTTTGTTTCAGGAGAAATTACAAATCTTTTTAGAAATACGGTTACCATAGCAACCAGTTACTAAGGGGTTTATTTTTTAAATTGTGCCGGTTATGAAATCTTAATTACTAAATCTGCGGTAACAATTAAGGTCTATGCGTTTCTTACTCGTTAAAGAAAAAGTACTTGAACTATTAAAGTCCCTGAAATAAAGAGCTTGGTGAGGAGTTGCTATGGTAACCATATTTCTGAAACTATTGATAAACAAATGACATCAGTGATATCCAGTACTCTCTAACAATAGTTCAGTGATATTTCACCCAAGTAAGAGTGGAAATCGATCCCACTCAATACTTGAGTGAGATTTCCACTCAAAATCCAGATGTCCCACAGATTAGTTTCATATAAACTAGAATGAAAGTAACTCCGAAAAGTGAAGTCATTGTGATATTCTATATTTCGGTAAAGGTTATACCATCGTCAGGTTCAGCTTATAGAATATCACAATGATTTCCACTCAACTTGAGTGATATTCACTCAAGCATAAGAGTGGAAATCGATCCCACTCAAGTTGAGTGAACTTGAGTGGTTTTAACTCAAGCTGAGTGGAAAGTAACTCAAGTTTGTGTGAGCAGCTACATTTCACTTAAACTTGAGAACAGTTCAAGTTCAAGTTTTTTAGAGAGTATAATCTGTAAACACAATATTAATCAAATGCAAAATAAACAGAATTATATGTATCTTGGAAAAGAAAATATACCTTTACTTGTCTAGTTGAGTATCTCTAGTTCACTTCGTGACATCACCAAAGCTCATTTGCATACCAAATTCGAACCAGAATCAACATATTTTGAAGTACAATATCTCAGTCACCAGTCGAACTATTTTCATGAAACTAATATTTAAATTTTCAGAACAAATATGGCAACAATCTCTCCCTCAGAAGTTTTAATTTTCCATTTAGGTTCCCATGACAAGACAACAACAAATTCCCATAGGTTTAATCTTACAGATTATGTAGCTTTCAACTTTTAATGGACGACAGTTTGAGACTATGTGGGTTTGAATTCTCTAAAACACATTAAGTTAAATATTCATTGCACTTGATGTATGAAAGTTCCGTAAACATGGCCTCACTCTTTCAAGTGCTGTTTAACATTCACATTACTAATGCTCCAAGTTAAAATGCTCTGTAGCAACTATCAATGCCACAATTGTCGCAATTGTGTCATTACCAGTTGTCAGGCTGCTAATGTCACAACGCACTCGGTCACCCAAAAAAGTGGTGGCGAGCATGTTGACACTTATTGTCACAACTGGGGACCAGTAATTATTCGAGGCAAAACTATATCACACATGATGCATGGCTAAATCTTTGAGGTTACACACCACCAAATGGATGATTTCTTGGGGACCAGTAATTATTCGAGGCAAAACTATATCACACATGATGTATGGCTAAATCTTTGAGGTTACACACCACCAAATGAATGATTTCTTGTACCGAGGATTATCCCGGAGAGTAAAAAATCGGCTTTTGTGATTGGTCCATATTCCTCCCGGAAGTGGAATGGTTAGTTTAAGATTTTTACATTTTTTTATACAATATGTGGTCTTCAGAATTATATGTTTTCTGGTCGCATAGTAGATAAAAAATATATTTTTATTAAATCTTTCTGACACACCCCCAATTGTTGCCATACTGAGTCTGATGCACAAGAGACGTTTGTAGCCAAGAAAAAAGGTACATAACATACCCTTAATTTCTGATATTTTTGAAGGCAAAAGGTCAAAGTATCTGATGATACATGTTATTAGTGTCCGCGAAATATTGGGAATACCTTTTTGCTTGGATGTGCCATGCCAATTTACTACATAAATAGTAAGCCGATCATTTAGTGGTGTGCAACCTTGATATATCCACTTATCAACGTATGACCTACATGATGACGTCATTCCTTCGGCTCTTTGTCACCAGGGGTCGCTGTTCTAAAGTAAGGATTGCGATTTCAGCACATCAAGTGGAGCTATCGTCTGATACGATACCGTAGAATAGCGGTCCTCCATAAGGAAGTTAGTAGGCCTATGTTGTTAATCTAAACTATTAAAAGAGCCGGCCTGAAATGTCCGTATGTATGTCACAGTCCTTCTGTCCATGCATGTAGGTTCTCTGGCCATACTAATTCACCACCCCTAGCAGGACCGGGTAGGACCGGAACTGTCAGGAAGTACTAATTCCTCACCATGCAGGACCGAGTAGGCCCGCAACCACCAGGGGCCGGTTGTTCGAAAGTACTATTAACGCTAAACCAGGATTAAAACGACTAATACGGTGTTAAAATTTAATCCGGTATTAGACCTGCTGTTCGAACCGCTATTAGCGGTAACCCGCTATTAAATTCGGCCTAATCTAGGATTAAAGTTAAACCTGCCCCCGAGGAGGTTTAAGCACGTATTACCGCGATTAAAAACAACAGGAACCCGGAAGTGAAAAATTCTAGAGGCCTTTCTCTTATTTCGAAAGTATTTCACCAGTTTTAACACTAGGCATGCGAAATGGAAGCTAAAACGTCAATCCTTGAGTGTGTTCAAGTCTTGTGGACGCGGGAACTGAAATTTTGCTGTTACAAACGATAGAACTTGACCCAGATTGATCCCTTCCAGCTTGAATCATGAAAGTCGAGTTGACAATGATCGTCTTGCACAGGGAATTCGTATCAATTGGATTGCATATACATACCCATCTCACAACACATAAATATCGATATTTGTGAGATGGGTATACATGTATATGCAATCCAACTGATACGAATTCCCGGTGTCGTCTTGGTTCTTAACTTAAAAATAAATTGTTATAAGCCTACCTTCTAGTCTAAATTTATTTAAACTTCCTCTTCAGAAAAGATCGTCACAGTGGCCTTCGTTTGTGTTTAATCCTTCAAAATCCCTCGATAAACCACTAAAACAGTATTTTATTTCCATAGTGTAAACATGATGGAAAAGAGGATTGGAGAACAGGCAAAGCCTATATAAACCCCTCTCCCCACATACAGAAGATTTATTTATAAATGACACAGTGGTTAGGTCAAGTGTGTAGTAATTGTAGTAATAAGTACTGATTTGGTGATAGTCGGTATAGCTAAATAATATATAGCCCTCCCGAGTAGGCCTATGAGGGCTATAGATCGGCCCCAGTTACATCCAGCGAGGGTTTTAGATAATTTTATTACGAATCACCCACCTCTGAAACTTCCGTACATCTAATCTCTGTCCCCTCCTGCGCACTATTTTGAAATCTTGCGCACTATTGTGAAATAGTAACGAATATATCGCCGTCTGAATTTTCCAGTCGACGACTTTCACTTCGCGCGCCATGTTCAATTGCAAATGGCCCATATACACATATAGCGTGACGTCACCAACATGGCGCGTAGAGAGTTGAAGTTTTCGACTGGAAAATTCAGACGGCGATATATGCGTCACTATTTCACAATAGTGCGCAAGATTTTAAAATAGTGCGCAGGAGGGGATAGAGATTAGATGTACGGAAGTTTCAGAGGTGGGTGATTCGTAATAAAATTATCTAAAACCCTCGCTGGAGGTGACTGGGACCGACCTATAGCCCTCATACTCGGGAGGGCTATATATTGTTTAGCTAAGTCGGTAGTGAATGCTAGAGTATATACAAAAGAACAGACAGGCAGAGCGTGCGTATGTACAGGAAAAAAGAAAAATTACATACGCCATGCTATGAACAAGTATGATAAGGCCTGAGAGAATAATACATTAGTAAAACATATATTTAGAAGCGACCAGTTTGTCTGATGTAGTCGTGGACAAATGAAATAATATTACTGTTATAGTCGAGGTTTTTATAGGAGTCACCAAAGAGCACGGTATGAATATCACAGTCAATGCCAATTTCATGAAATAATTGCTCTCTTTGAATATTTTTTAATGGGCAAACGAAGAAAAAATGGTATGCAGTTTCATACGCATTACCACAGGAGCAGGCTGAAGATTCAGATATGTTCATTTTAAGGGAAACAACTCTTTATATTTTCTTTATTAAGTACTTCGGACTGGTTTCTTCCCCTTATTTAAAAGACTGGCATTCTTACTGATTCAGCCAGACAGGTCATGAATGTTTAACCATTATTTAAATATTTGAGAGTTATAATACTCGAGAGTGTAAATTTTGAACAAACAATAGGAAACTACAAGCGGATATGAGCTAAAATATATAATACAACCACTAGATTCTATGAAAAAAAAAAACACATCTCCATCTTTTAAAATAATAAAAATTCACAGTTTGTTCTGAAAAAAAATTAATATCAATATTAGTTTTATTTACTACTTGAACTTGCATTAGAATTGAGAAATGCAAAGCAAATGGGCGTACAGAATGAACCAGTTGCCTAGCTTTTGAATAATTGTTTTCTTCTATTTCATGTGAAATATGCAAGCACCAACTTGGAAGGACCTATAGCAAGTGGTACAAAATGCCATTAATTAAAATATATATTTTATCGTTCAATTTACATAGAAAATCTTTTCACCATCATAAAATGTAATTTACATGAAACGAAACAAAATTTTCACGGTAGAGAATATATTTTAACAAAATAGAAAATGTTCTTACCTAGCCAGAAAATACTTTTCATTGGAGTGAAAAATGTCTTTCACCTAATTAGAATTGAATGTTGCGAACCACAGGAATATTCCACACCCTATACGGGATGCAGGATGAGACTAATCTAGGATATCAAACATCATTATCTGGGAAAACTGGACTTGGATATCGACCATCTTCATCTTCATTCTGTGTGCATGGAGAAACTAGACTTGGATCTTCAAAGTTCATACATGGCGAGACTGGACTTGCATTTCAAACATCTCCTTTCTGTATAGTTGGACTGGACTTCGATATCAAACGGCATGCAATCTTCATTCTGTATGCATGGCAAAACTATATCTAGACGACCATCTTAGTATGGCACACATAATGCGAATGGGCAAGGATTTCGAACAGCTTCATTCTTTTGGTTACATAAACCAGGCTTGAATATTAACAGTCTCCATAAAGTCTCTCAAAAGTTTGAACATTTTCAAGTGTATCATAATGGTACTGCAATTGTTGTTGTAATACTCACTGTATAGATTCTTCATCGGCATTGGTATCTATATCATGATTCATATAGTGTATATTCGAGTGGAATCGATATAGTATCAGCTAGAAGTGATACCAAACATCATAATTTTATTGTGGAACCTTGTGATAGTTTGACCTTGAACATCTACTCAAGACCACTCCTGTTCAGTTGGATTCTGATATCATTTTAGTAATGGGATATACAACATTACAATAACTAGCCAGCTACAGTTTTTAGAACAACCAAACAATTTTTCAAAGTATTTAAAATATTCCAACACATATTTGCGCACCTTTTTGGGCACCATATAATTTAAGAAATACCAATAATTGAAATAAGAAAATTTAGAAATTTTTGTATTCCTGTGCACATGTAGCAGTAATTTTTCAAGAGACTAACAGGACTGAATGAAATTTTCCTTAAACATGCCAAATGTTTGTCCGTGAAAATATGATCAAGCCCCATGCCTGCAATATGGTTGCAGTGATATTGTCGTCGTCATGTACGTCCGTCTGTCCGTCCGTCCGTCCCATCCGTCCGTCTGTCCGTCACACCGTTCTCGTTACCAAAATATCTTTAGGACGACTTATCCTAGGCACACCAAACTTGCAGTGCACATCCATATGCTCGTGACCCACAACCCTATTGAATCTGGACCCGATTGGTTGGAAACTTTGGCGGCCATCTTTAATTTATGCGAAACCATCACAACTTTCTCGTTACCAAGATATCTTTAGAACGACGTACCCTAGGCACACAAAACTTGCAGTGCACATCCATATGCTCGTGACCCAGAACCCTATTGAATCTGGACCCAGTTGGGTGGAAACTTTGGCGGCCATCTTTAATTTATGCGAAACCATGAATCTTGTGTTTCTCGAGTACTCTTTCGCTGTTCAGTGTGAAACTTGGTATAGATCATCGATGTATCAAGAAACTTCAAAGGAATGACCAAACCAGTTTCTCTGATTCGTTGGAAACCTTGGCGGCCATCTTTAAATGCATTTAAAGCTAAATCTTTAATGATGTATATCTCTGATGTATATCTCTGATACCAAGGTCTATGCGTTTCTTACTCGTTAAAGAAAAAGTACTTTAACTATTAAAGTCCCTGAAATAAAGAGCTTGGTGAGGAGTTGCTATGGTACCATATTTCTGAAACTATTGATAAACAAGTGACATCAGTGATATCCAGTACTCTCTAACAATAGTTCAGTGATATTTCACCCAAGTAAGAGTGGAAATCGATCCCACTCAATACTTGAGTGAGATTTCCACTCAAAATCCAGATGTCCCACAGATTAGTTTCATATAAACTAGAATGAAAGTAACTCCGAAAAGTGAAGTCATTGTAATATTCTATATTTCGGTAAAGGTTATACCATCGTCAGGTTCAGCTTATAGAATATCACAATGATTTCCACTCAACTTGAGTGATATTCACTCAAGCATAAGAGTGGAAATTGATCCCACTCAAGTTGAGTGAACTTGAGTGGTTTTAACTCAAGCTGAGTGGAAAGTAACTCAAGTTTGTGTGAGCAGGTACATTTCACTTAAACTTGAGAACAGTTCAAGTTCAAGATTTTTAAAGAGTATTATCTGTAAACACAATATTAATCAAATGCAAAATAAACAGAATTATATGTATCTTGGAAAAGAAAATATACCTTTACTTGTCTAGTTGAGTATCTCTAGTTCACTTCGTGACATCACCTAAGCTCATTTGCATACCAAATTCGAACCAGAACCAACATATTTTGAAGTACAATATCTCAGTCACCAGTCGAACTATTTTCATGAAACTAATATTTAAATTTTCAGAACAAATATGGCAACAATCTCTCCCTCAGAAGTTTTAATTTTCCATTTAGGTTCCCATGACAAGACAACAACAAATTCCCATAGGTTTAATCTTACAGATTATGTAGCTTTCAACTTTTAATGGACGACAGTTTGAGACTATGTGGGTTTGAATTCTCTAAAACACATTAAGTTAAATATTCATTGCACTTGATGTATGAAAGTTCCGTAAACATGGCCTCACTCTTTCAAGTGCTGTCATAGTTTAACATTCACATTACTAATGCTCCAAGTTAAAATGCTCTGTAGCAACTATCAATGCCACAATTGTCGCAATTGTGTCATTACCAGTTGTCAGGCTGCTAGCTAATGTCACAACGCACTCGGTCGCCCAAAAAAGTGGTGGCGAGCATGTTGACACTTATTGTCACAACTGGGGACCAGTAATTATACGAGGCAAAACTATATCACACATGATGCATGGCTAAATCTTTGAGGTTACACACCACCAAATGAATGATTTCTTGTTCCGAGGATTATCCCGGAGAGTAAAAAATCGGCTTTTGTGATTGGTCCATATTTCTCCCGGAAGTGGAATGGTTAGTTTCAGATTTTTACATTTCTTTATACAATATGTGGTCTTCAGAATTATATAAGTTTTCTGGTCGCATAGTAGATAAAAAATATATTTTTATTAAATCTTTCTGACACACCCCCAATGGTTGCCATAGTGAGTCTGATGCTATGACCTCATTCACAAGAGACGTTTGTAGCCAAGAAAAATGGTACATAACATACCCTCAATTTCTGATATTTTTGAAGGCAAAAGGTCAATCTATCTGATGATACATGTTATTAGTGTCCGCGAAATATTGGGAATACCTTTTTGCTTGGATGTGCCATGCCAATTTACTACATAAATAGTAAGCCGATCATTTAGTGGTGTGCAACCTTGATATATCCACTTATCAACGTATGACCTACATGATGACGTCATTCCTTCGGCTCTTTGTCACCAGGGGTCGCTGTTCTAAAGTAAGGATTGCGATTTCAGCACATCAAGTGGAGCTATCGTCTGATACGATACCGTAGAATAGCGGTCCTCCATAAGGAAGTTAGTAGGCCTATGTTGTTAATCTAAACTATTAAAAGAGCCGGCCTGAAATGTCCGTATGTATGTCACAGTCCTTCTGTCCATGCATGTAGGTTCTCTGGCCATACTAATTCACCACCCCTAGCAGGACCGGGTAGGACCGGAACTGTCAGGAAGTACTAATTCCTCACCATGCAGGACCGAGTAGGCCCGCAACCACCAGGGGCCGGTTGTTCGAAAGTACTATTAACGCTAAACCAGGATTAAAACGACTAATACGGTGTTAAAATTTAATCCGGTATTAGACCTGTTGTTCGAACCGCTATTAGCGGTAACCCGCTATTAAATTCGGCCTAATCTAGGATTAAAGTTAAACCTGCCCCCGAGGAGGTTTAAGCACGTATTACCGCGATTAAAAACAACAGGAACCCGGAAGTGAAAAATTCTAGAGGCCTTTCTCTTATTTTGAAAGTATTTCACCAGTTTTAACACTAGGCATGCGAAATGGAAGTTAAAACGTCAATCCTTGAGTGTGTTCAAGTCTTGTGGACGCGGGAACTGAAATTTTGCTGTTACAAACGATAGAACTTGACCCAGATTGATCCCTTCCAGCTTGAATCATGAAAGTCGAGTTGACAATGATCGTTTTGCACAGGGGATTCGTATCAATTGGATTGCATATACATACCCATCTCACAACACATAAATATCGATATTTGTGAGATGGGTATACATGTATATGCAATCCAACTGATACGAATTCCCGGTGTCGTCTTGGTTCTTAACTTAAAAATAAATTGTTATAAGCCTACCTTCTAGTCTAAATTTATTTAAACTTCCTCTTCAGAAAAGATAGCCACAGTGGCCTTCGTTTGTGTTTAATCCTTCAAAATCCCTCGATAAACCAGTCGACAAAGACAATTGGGCACACTAAAACAGTATTTTATTTCCATAGTGTAAACATGATGGAAAAGAGGATTGGAGAACAGGCAAAGCCTATATAAACCCGTCTCCCCACATACAGAAGATTATTATTATTTACCTATTTATTTATTTATTTATTTATTAACTTAGCGCTGGAAAAGATATTCAATAAACAAAGTAATGTACCGCGAAAGTCAAATAAAACATTGAGTTGATGGGCCGCGAAATCCGAATGGGAAGCGGCCCTTAAACTACAATTTCAATCAATACAGAAGATTTATTTATAAATGACACAGTGGTTAGGTCAAGTGTGTAGTAATTGTAGTAATAAGTACTGATTTGGTGATAGTAGGTATAGCTAAATAATATATAGCCCTCCCGAGTATGAGGGCTATAGATCGGCCCCAGTTACCTCCAGCGAGGGTTTTAGATAATTTTATTACGAATCATCCACCTCTGAAACTTCCGTACATCTAATCTCTGTCCCCTCCTGCGCACTATTTTGAAATCTTGCGCACTATTGTGAAATAGTAACGAATATATCGCCGTCTGAATTTTCCAGTCGACGACTTTCACTTCGCGCCATGTTCAATTGCAAATGGCCCATATACACATATAGCGTGACGTCACCAACATGGCGCGTAGAGAGTTGAAGTTTTCGACTGGAAAATTCAGACGGCGATATATGCGTCACTATTTCACAATAGTGCGCAAGATTTTAAAATAGTGTGCAGGAGGGGATAGAGATTAGATGTACGGAAGTTTCTGAGGTGGGTGATTCGTAATAAAATTATCTAAAACCCTCGCTGGAGGTGACTGGGACCGACCTATAGCCCTCATATGTACTCGGAAGGGCTATATATTGTTTTGCTAAGTCGGTAGTGAATGCTACAGTATATACAAAAGAACAGACAGGCAGAGCGTGCGTATGTACAGGAAAAAAGAAAAATTACATACGCCATGCTATGCACAAGTATGATAAGCCCTGAGAGAATAATACATTAGTAAAACATATATTTAGAAGCGACCAGTTTGTCTGATGTAGTCGTGGACAAATGAAATAATATTGCTGTTATAGTCGAGGTTTTTATAGGAGTCACCAAAGAGCACGGTATGAATATCACAGTCAATGCCAATTTCATGAAATAATTGCTCTCTTTGAATATTTTTTTAATGGGCAAACGAAGAAAAAATGGTATGCAGTTTCATACGCATTACCACAGGAGCAGGCTGAAGATTCAGATATGTTCATTTTAAGGGAAACAACTCGTTATATTTTCTTTATTAAGTACTTCGGACTGGTTTCTTCCCCTTATTTAAAAGACTGGCATTCTTACTGATTCAGCCAGACAGGTCATGAATGTTTAACCATTATTTAAATATTAGAGTTATAATACTCGAGAGTATAAATTTTGAACAAACAATAGGAAACTACAAGCGGATATGAGCTAAAATATATAATACAACCACTAGATTCTATGAAAAAAAAAACACATCTCCATCTTTTAAAATAATAAAAATTCACAGTTTGTTCTGAAAATAATTTAATATCAATATTAGTTTTATTTACTACTTGAACTTGCATTAGAATTGAGAAATGCAAAGCAAATGGGCGTACAGAATGAACCAGTTGCCTAGCTTTTGAATAATTGTTTTCTTCTATTTCATGTGAAATATGCAAGCACCAACTTGGAAGGACCTATAGCAAGTAGTACAAAATGCCATTAATTAAAATATATATTTTATCGTTCAATTTACATAGAAAATCTTTTCACCATCATAAAATGTAATTTACATGAAACGAAACAAAATTTTCACGGTAGAGAATATATTTCAACAAAATAGAAAATGTTCTTACCTAGCCAGAAAATACTTTTCATTGGAGTGAAAAATGTCTTTCACCTAATTAGAATTGAATGTTGCGAACCACAGGAATATTCCACACCCTATACGGGATGCAGGATGAGACTAATCTAGGATATCAAACATCATTATCTGGGGAAACTGGACTTGGATATCGACCATCTTCATCTACATTCTGTGTGCATGGAGAAACTAGACTTGGATCTTCAAAGTTCATACATGGCGAGACTGGACTTGCATTTCAAACATCTCCTTTCTGTATAGTTGGACTAGACTTCGATATCAAACGGCATGCAATCTTCATTCTGTATGCATGGCAAAACTATATCTAGACGACCATCTTAGTATGGCACACATAATGCGAATGGGCAAGGATTTCGAACAGCTTCATTCTTTTGGTTACATAAACCAGGCTTGAATATTAACAGTCTCCATAAAGTCTCTCAAAAGTTTGAACATTTTCAAGTGTATCATAATGGTACTGCAATTGTTGTTGTAATACTCACTGTATAGATTCTTCATCGGCATTGGTATCTATATCATGATTCATATAGTGTATATTCGAGTGGAATCGAGATAGTATCAGCTAGAAGTGATACCAAACATCACAATTTTATTGTGGAACCTTGTGATAGTTTGACCTTGAACATCTACTCAAGACCACTCCTGTTCAGTTGGATTCTGATATCATGACCAGATACATATATGGGGTTATTTTGGAAAGACTGTGTATGGAATTTGTTTACTAATGATTTCCTCAACTAGCTGAGTTTTCTTGAAAAATAAGTACTGAACTGAGAAAACACATTTCACTTCTATCATATCTGTACGGTATGCTATAAGAATTTTTTTAACTCCATGTTTGCTAACTTGAAAACGTTTCCGAAATCATGGCAGTTATACATATTTACAAGACAAATATTGTAATATTTTTTATTCAATAATCCCTTTCAGGACACCACATTTTAGTAATGGAATATACAACATTACAATAACTAGCCAGCTACAGTTTTTAGAACAACCAAACAATTTTTCAAAGTATTTAAAATATTCCAACACATATTTGTGCACCTTTTTGGGCACCATATAATTTAAGAAATACCAATAATTGAAATAAGAAAATTTAGAAATTTTTGTATTCCTGTGCACATGTAGCAGTAATTTTTCAAGAGACTAACATGACTGAATGAAATTTTCCTTAAACATGCCAAATGTTTGTCCGTAAAAATATGATCAAGCCCCATGCCTGCAATATGGTTGCAGTGATATTGTCGTCGTCATGTACGTCCGTCTGTCCGTCCGTCCGTCCCATCCGTCCGTCTGTCCGTCACACCGTTCTCGTTACCAAAATATCTTTAGGACGACTTATCCTAGGCACACCAAACTTGCAGTGCACATCCATATGCTCGTGACCCAGAACCCTATTGAATCTGGACCCGATTGGTGAAACTTTGGCGGCCATCTTTAATTTATGCGAAACCATCACAACTTTCTCGTTACCAAGATATCTTTAAAACGACGTACCCTAGGCACACAAAACTTGCAGTGCACATCCATATGCTCGTGACCCAGAACCCTATTGAATCCGGACCCGATTGGTTGGAAACTTTGGCGGCCATCTTTAATTTATGCGAAACCATCACAACTTTCTCGTTACCAAGATATCTTTAGAACGACGTACCCTAGGCACACAAAACTTGCAGTGCACACCCATATGCTCGTGACCCAGAACCCTATTGAATCCGGACCCGATTGGTTGGAAACTTTGGCGGCCATCTTTAATTTATGCGAAACCATCACAGCTTTCTCGTTACCAAGATATCTTTAGAACCACTTACCCTAAGCACACCAAATTTGCAGTGCACATCCATATGCTCATGACCCAGAACCCTATTGAATCTGGACCCAGTTGGGTGGAAACTTTGGCGGCCATCTTTAATTTATGCGAAACCATGAATCTTGTGTTTCTCGAGTACTCTTTCGCTGTTCAGTGTGAAACTTGGTATAGATCATCGATGTGTCAAGAAACTTCAAAGGAATGACCAAACCAGTTTCTCTGATTCGTTGGAAACCTTGGCGGCCATCTTTAATTAATGCTAAATCTTTAATGATGTATATCTCTGATACCATTTAAGTGTTCTATATGAAACTTGGTATACAGCATCGATGTGTCAAGGGACTTGCAATGAATAACCACATCAGTTCCTTTGAGTGACGGGAAGGATGGGTCGCCATCTCTAATTTATGCAAAATCATTAACGATTTCTATCTCTGATACCGTTCAAGTTCTCGATGTAAAATTTGGTATACATCATTGATGCATCAAGAGACTTACGATAAATGACAGTTCTGGTTTCTCTGATTGGGCGTAAACCTTGGTGGTCATCTTTAATTTATGCAAAATCTTTAATGATGTATATCTCTGATACCATTTCAGTGTTCGGTACGAAACTTACTATATACCATCGATGTATCAAGAGACTTGCATGAATGAATAACCACATCAGTTCCTCTGAGTGTCGGGAAGGATGGGCAGCCATCTTTATTTTATGCAAAATCATTAATGATCTCTGTCTCTGATACCGTTCAAATGCTCGATGTAAAAATCGGTATCATTGATGCATCAAGAAGCTTATGTAATGAATACCGGTTTCTCGGATTGGACGGAAAACTTAGGGGTCATTTCTAATTGTAAAATTTTTGATAACATGCATATTTGTCACTTAAATGACTGTTTGGTGTTCCTGACATCTTGGTTCAAATTGAATACATTATGAATGGCTGGAGCCCAGAGCCGACGGGTTTTCAGATGCGCAGCTTCGTATTTTTACTACGGTTGTGGAAAAAAGAGAGCCTTGGTTCAAAGGTTCAGTTCAGTTTCGGGAAGAGCAGGAGTAGGATCAGGTAGACTGAATTCAGACTCATTGTCCATTTGGAAATGCCGGAGTCTGAGGTGGATGGATTCATGGTTTAACATCGTGGTGTTCACGAGGCATATACCGTTGTCAAGGTGAACATATACTCTCTAAAATAATTAGATTGAATCTATCATATCGAATTTAGTGACCAATCCTTTATTGGACTGAAAATATTCAGTCTAATAGATTGAAAACGATAAAATGAAACTGTTGTAGACAGAAAATTCAATCTACTAGATTGAAATTTTCAATCTGATAGATAGAATATTCAATCGAATAGATTTGGTCACTAATTTCAATCTGATAGATTGAATTTTCAATCAAATTATTTTGGAGACTACGCATGAGATCCCGATCTTCAGCAGGAGAAGGGAGAGAAGGAGAAGAAAGGTTGAGGTGGAGCCAGAGGAGGATGAGCAGTAGGAGCATGACCAGAAATGGTGAGATGAGGAGCAAGAACGTCTGAGATGGAGCCAGAGAAGGAGCAGGAGTATAGGGATAGTGAGCAAGAAAGGTTAAGGCGGAACCAGAGGGGGAGGAGCAGAGGTATGGAGAGAAATTGGTTGAGGTGTAGCTATAGAGGAGGGGGGGGGGATGGAGATGAGGAGCAAGAAAGTTTGAGGTGGAGCCAGAGGAGGAGGAACAGGAGTAGAGAGAGGACAGGGGCTTCGGAAGCAAATTTAAAGTGGTACTGCCGCTATCATAGCACTTTAGACGAGGGTCCAGGGGCCGCCTAGACCCCGGAAGCTCCTGGGGTCTAGATCGCCGGAGACGCGTTCTGAGCGATTTCTGGCGAATAAAATCACTCTACAATGAAGTGTATTTTTAGTTCTTTCCTAATCCTTTTACCATGAAAACGCAATCGATGGTGGTTTTCTGTGAAGCTGAAAAATGTGTATAGTCAAATACCGTAACCTAGACACATTGTGTAGACGTAACCGATATAATTGTTATGGCCACTAGTTCCATCGCCGCCTTTCCATTTCCAACACTCCGCTGGGTCTGCGAGACAGCGAAGGACCAATTCGCGAAGGAGCAAAGCGACCAAGCAGGGGGAGAGTCTGAGAGGGTGGTACAACCACAGGGGCTCGTTACCGTTGTTAATTGGATAATTAGGTTGAATAAAGGGAGGGGGGTCGAGGTAGGGAATAAATGCCCGTTTATTCCATACCTCGACCCTCCCTTTAATCAACGGTAACGAGCCCCTGTGGGTAAAACATGAAAAGAGGCGCTTATACTGAGCTCCTGGTGTAACCATAGCTCGTTAGGCCTTATATTGTTTGAAATACAAGATTGGGTACGGATCTGTAAAGGTAGTATGCAGCCAGAAACAACCTAGCGTGTAGGCCTATGACAAGCGAACAACGGAATTTGTATGAAGAAAATTAATTCTTGTTTCGTTGATAAACACCAACCAGCATCATGCATATGAACGTACATGTTACTTTCCATGCACGATCGAAATTGTTCCAAGAGGGCTGCGCTCTGGACCGATCACTCTTATTCAACTTGGAAGCTATATCAAAACTGATAATTTGTTTTTGGTAAACCCTACATTAGTATCACTTTTCAGTTTTTCTTTTTTCTTCTGCACATGTGTAGTTTTGATCTCCTGCCCGGAGACTGTTCTCATTTGATGCCCCTTACAGCATTCACAACAGGCCTCGCACAAGCCATGCAATTCCAGGCGCTAAGAGTAATGGAATTTCGTTGAAAGGACATGGAAAGTCAGAGGAAATATATGTACAGAGTCCGGGAAAATGAGTGGAAAAAGCTAAGTTATTCTCTGAAGTTCAGCGAAATTTATTGCGGAATAAAAATCCAAACAGCCGTGAAACGTGTTTGCTGGTGACCCTTCGCCAGATTGGAACGAGGTCAGACAGCTCATTTACATATTTTGTGTAGTCCATTGGTTGAACTAAACTCGTGACTGTTTCCCGCTGAATTAATATTCATATTCTGTGACGTGTATTGGTCGAGGTCATAATGTCGACTGCTGATTGGCTCACGCTCTTGACATCTGTACTAATTTACGTATCAGAACAGTCGCCATTTGAACTGGTCAAATTGCAGTCGCCATTGTTCGTTGGTTTGGAATTTAGCTTTGGGCTAATTTTGCCGATGCCGGGAAAATGCAAATTTAGTGAACATTGGCTGAGACTGGATGATTATAACTGTGGTTGTCCCGTCACGGTGAGAGGACAGCAACGTACACGGTGTGTCAAACAAATGTGGATCTGTCCAATATCGGCGATGGTCCTTTACGGAGCCATACAAAAATTACAGGATACACAAACTTTACACACATATTCTTGAGGTTGTTCTATAACTATATGGCACTTTATGAATTATTATTACGAATATGAATTTTAATATTTTTGAACATTTTTCAATCTTTGGTAAGCTATCTTACAACAAAAGTTATGATTCATATATAGTGCAAGATCACAAAGATGATCTTCACTTTAGATAGGGAATCGTCCTCAATGCGTTTTTGATACACACAGCTGGTGGGGCTAATTTTTGTCTAAAAAGCACCAAATTGACCATTTGAATAGATAAAGATAAAGAATAATCAAGACCTACAGACAAACACAACCAGACTTACAGTGGCATCTGCAGTCCTTCATTATTTCGGGTCTTATAATTCAGCATGAAGGCTGTACAAAATGGTCCATTTCATATCCCTTTGATAAAAGTGAAAGTTTGGCCCTTCAAACCGAACAGCTTGAGGACGATTCCCTATGTCAAGCGAACACCATCATTCTTCCCAAATATGGGACTAATAAACTCCTCTGATGCAAGTAAACACGACATCAGTACTTTAAGTACTTTGATTTATTTTGTGTTTTCTTCTATCTTTCTCCACGTTTTTTTTTTTTTTTTTTCTTTTTCCTTGCGCAAAACCTGCCGTACCGCTTCCGACGCCCTTAGAGGAGGAAGAAGGAAGGTTGAGGTGGAGCCAGATGTGAAGGAGGAGAGGGAGCAGGAGTTGAGAGAGAAGGAGCAAGACAGGTTGAGATGTAGAAAGAGGAGGAGGAAGAGGAGTGAGTGGAGAAGCAAGAAAGCTTTTGGAGAAGCCAGAAGAGGAATAGGTGTAGGGCGAGAAGGAGCAACTGTTGAGGTGAAGCGAGAGGAGGAGCAGGAGTAGGGATAGGAGGAGCAAGAAAGGTTGATGTGGAGCCAGAGGAGGAGGAGGAAGAAGAAAAGTTGAGATGGAGGCAGAGATGGAGGAGCAGGGGTAGGGAGACAAATAGGTTGAGGTGTAGCAAGAGGAGGAGGCGGAGGGAGATGAGGAGCAAGAAAGTTTGGGGTGGAGCCAAAGGAGGAGGATGGGGGAGGGGGGCAGGAGAAGGGAGAGACGGAGCAAGAAAGGTTGAGTTGGAGCCAGAGGAGGATGAGGATGAGGAGCAGGACCAGGAGTGGTGAGATGAGGAGCAAGAACGTTTGAGGTGGAGCCAGAGAAGGAGCAGGAGTAGAGATAGGAGGAGCAAGAAAGGTTGATGTGGAGCCAGAGAAGGAAGGGGAGGAAGAAGAAAGGTAAAGATGTCTATAGGCTTACCATGAACTATGGTAAATTCAAATTGAATACCGACAACTATGCGAGTGTAGTCAAATAAATCCGATATATTCAAACATCTAGATATACAGGTCTGGACATAGACATCAAAATGTGGACGAATTAGAATTGGACACTATTCCGGCGTCAACTGAGTCATTCTACTATTACGGTATGTTGGACGGAAATATTTTCAAGATGAACTACAATTTAGTTACCAAGAGACTAGAGGAACATCATCAGGCTAAAGGAAATTATGACCGTTTAAGCACAGGGACTGTGTTTATGAATTATATTTTACCCAATCTAATTAAAATTAAATCGCTTGTGGGATCTATAACTGGCTTGCGCTAACGCCAGTGTTGACCAATCCCGAGAGCTCTTCATAGTGCTTTGAAAGGAACACAATGGTAGGGGCTTTTTGGTTGGCTCAGCCGAACAGACGCTACGCTGATGGGGGGTACCTCCTGATATGATGTTGCTGCTCTTCCGCCAGATCGGCACCATAATGTGGGATAGAAATATGGACTGGTCCTTGACATAAACCTCGGGATAAGGCGGATACGATGCCCCTATCATCCTTCCACGACTGCAAGTGAAGTAGTTAAAATGAGACCGTGATGTCATAAGACTATTAAATATTCATGACCTTGGCGCTCTGAACACCGAATTCACTTGAAATACGTATGATCCTACATAGCGATATACGATTGAGGAGCATTGATAGGATATTAATTTATTAAGATTGTATTTTACCCAGCGATGAAATATGTTCAGCTATAGTTGTGACAAAGTTACGTTCCGACACTTAACAGATCCGCTGGTATATCAACAGTGATACATTTCTGTCCTCGTGTCTGCATGTATGCAAATATAACCAAAGGGGAATTACATGTATCTCACAGTTATGTCACGAAACGGATATATCTTCTCACTAGTTATGTTAATCCAATGTCTGATCTACACCGAAATGACAACAAATCAAGCTAATGGGCGTATTTGACAAACAAGATGTTGGATTGTAGTGCGCAAGACTGAAGATTAAATTAATCGTCAGTTTTCAATTTCTGATTGAAAATTGAAGAGTGTGAACTCCAAAAACATAGTACTGTAGTTGATAAAAGGTAACGCTGTTGACAAAAGGTAACGCTGTTGAACAAAATTATGTCAAATCTGTTACCAAAATGTCAGCTAAGTTAACAAATAGTTTAAGGTAACGTAGTTGATTAGCTATAGAACCTTTGCTGTGTAGGTGGGCGTGGCTGTTCTTCCCTTCACAGCTGTAGTTCCTTCCCATCACATTTCGTACCACGAAGTTTTGGCCTCCGAAACGCCTGCGTTTCGGAAGATTTAACGGCTGCACATACAAGAACACAGTAGCTGGTGATAATAAAATGTACATCGTTATTCTCCTTGTAGTCTTTTGTCACTTCCCTCCAAGTTAGAACTCTCGGTATTCCCTCATTCTTAAGTTATCATCAATTGTTCAAGATTCTCGGGGATTTGAATATTCAGCTGAATGCGCGTGTACGTGGGCGTGGCTAACGGAGACATTCAAAATATGAGACCAAAATATGTCAGAAAACTCCGTGAAGGCGTGATTAAAAGATGATATCTCGAGAACGAGGAATTATTAAGTGTTGAGAGTTGGCAGGCGGCGAGAAGGACCAATGTAGAGGAAAATGAGGTATAGTTTGTTACTATTCGCTGCCGTTTTATTTCGTGTGCAGTTAGGATATTGGACAACGTCATTCAAAGTTCAATGTGTGGGATGTATTGTGTATCGGAGGAACCTTGGCTGTGAGTCGATTACAGAGCCATTCGAGACTACAGCCATTCCTGGGCTACGTAGTTGATGTATTTGTCATTGGAGGGGCGGGGGAGGGGTTGTCTTAAATTGTCGTACTCAGGGTTGTTTCACTCACATGGTTACAGTCAGTTTGGTTGGTGGAGGAAACCGGAGTGCCCGGAGCCGAGAACTATTGCCCTGTTGTATGACCTTCACGCAACCCAGGGATATATCCAGTATAGTCCGCTGTTTTATGATTGTAAAACGGTAGTACGGTACTGATCAGCGTACAGAAATGTCAGTTCACACGCTGTATAAGCATGTCAGTACAGTAGTAATGGACGTCACTATAGAACATTTCCCCCCTATCTTTTAACATATGACCGAAAAAGCCTCTCCTCTAGTTATTTGACTTCCACCATTTTGACCTGGGGTCACGAAACTTGGTCATATGGTTACTGTAGATGTTACGCCTAGACTGTCTTGTTTTTTAAACAATGGCGACCAAACCTGAAGTGACGTCATCAAAACCGCAAATAGCCCATATCTGCCGAACGGTTTGTGTTGGAGGCACAGGACTTCAGTAATAGATACCTTTGAACAAACGCAAATATTAATACCCATCAATGGCGTCATATCGACGTCGTCAGACCGGAAATACGTTTGAAGAACGATAATAGCTATCTAGATGTGTGAAACTTTCGCCGATGGATACCTAAAAGTCACAGCATGTATCGAAATTGTCCAACGTCATAATGGCGTCATCAAACCGGAAATAGAGTTATATATTAACCTCATAGGAACAAAGGGAGCTACCCTATTGACAGCAATAGACGAGATATGTTAGCATAATGAACTAAATGTACAATCGTCGTATACTATGATACATATTTTATTATTCAACTTGTTACAAAACAACATTTCAACACATCATTGTAAACACATAGCATGGAATAACATATTCATGTTCAATTATTTTGAATATTCAAAAATTGCTTTCACTTGCTAATACAATAATTTCATTCATATTCCGGCTCGTATTCTCTCCTCTCAATTTCTCGAATAAATCCTTCCTCCGTTTGATACTACACTTGATAGCTTCCTCATAGTTTACATTTTGAAGCTGACTGGCTGTCTTCAAAATTTCGCTATGAATATATTCAGTTTTTATCTCATCACAATTGATCACGTTATCGTAAAACTGTTGACGTGGTCTCTTTTCTATCGGAGTATAATCCTTCTTTGTCATTTCGTCCGATTAGTCTTCATTATAACCCCGTCTTACATAGTGATGTTTCCTCTCATCAAAGTCCTCGCCATATTCCTCTTTTTACAGAATCTGTAAACATCTCTCTCCAGACATTATATATAAAGGAATTTGATCACTACATTTTTTTTTCTCTAATTTATTTTAGAAGGGTTACTATTTTTTTTAAGTCCCCTGTGGTCTTGTTAAAGCTTTTATTGTGAGTTATATAGCCCAATTATCGCCAGTAAACTCGTTACTGAGCTTTGGAGTGACGTGACCGCATGACATCGTGCTGGCGAATCGTCAAAGGCAGCTGTATATTTTAGTCTCAGGGGCGGCGGAAGCAATTTCAGATTGCCCCGACCAACGATTACAGCATGCACAATTAGGCGAGGGTCCAGGGGCGGCCTAGGCCCCAGAAGCTCCAAGGTCCTAGATTGCAGGAGATGCATTCTGAGCTATTTCCGACACATAAAATACCATACTAATACTCGATAAAATGTTGAAAATGCGGGTTCAAATAAAACATTTACAAAGTCTATTTATCATGGAAAATCAGGTTCCACCAAAATATTCCCGTCATTACCGCCGACAGAGGGTTGGCGAGATTGTGAAGAAAAATATTTCAGAATTGACATTGTCAGACTGAAGACAGAAGAAAAAGATGAGAAAAGATCAGACTGTGAACAGAAGTATAAAAATTTCTACGAAACACT
Source organism: Hanleya hanleyi (assembly GCA_036873755.1). Classification (NCBI taxonomy): domain Eukaryota; kingdom Metazoa; phylum Mollusca; class Polyplacophora; order Lepidopleurida; family Hanleyidae; genus Hanleya; species Hanleya hanleyi. The sequence continues at coordinate 41,008 of JAVTVY010019702.1, read as the reverse complement.
GAAACGTCCGGGAAAGCGGTCGTGAACGCTGGAGAGAAGATAATGCCCAAAATTTATCGACGAGATTCCAAGACAAAATGATGATTATTGGCCTATAGATTTATTCGACTGTACACTTAAAATGTACAGATGGCGCTGCTGACGGTTAAATATTACAGGTCAGCAGCGCCATCTGCACATTTTAATAATAATGCTGACGGTTGAATATTACAGGTCAGTAACGCTATCTGGACATTTAATAAGTATTCCATCGATGGCGTTGTTTGACCCAAATATATGTAAGTTACAATACATACGGAACGAATTATGATTCAATTTGCTCTGAAAAGGTGTAGGTATAGATATTTCCGACTCTAGTACACGGTAATCAGCGGTCCTGGAATTATTGCCCCGACCATGCATGGCCGGGGGGCGGTCGAGAGTAGTAGTATAAGTGGAAAAAAGGTCGCATTGACCTCTTTCCACTTAAATGACCTCAAAAATTTGCATATTGGAGAGAAAATCTACCTCCCAACACAGAAGAGTTCCAATTGTTACCTTTCTAGGGGGCGGTAACCCCAGGTCACTATAGTTCCGGCAAAGGGGCCCTGGGCATGTATTCTTCCGCGGTGATGCGGTCTGGTGGTGATGCGGTCGCGGAAAAAAGCTTCCGCAGAGAAAAAGTAGTCCCCACACTTCAAATACGCTGCATGGCCCGATTGGGTCGTGTGAGGTATCAATGTGAAGCATTTGTGAAGAGGCATCTGATGGGCTGGGTGTGGGGTTGAAATAGCGCCATTGCCCCTAATGGGCCGATAGAGTCGTATGAGGTATCACTGTGAAGCATTCGTGAAGGGGCATCCGCCTGGACTAGTGGCTCGGGCGTTGTCAACACTCTGCCCATGTGCAAACAGGGAATTGTGGGAAAAGGGCATTGGAATGGACATTTTGGGATCTATTTGGGCCCCTGGTCGTCCGATGGGGTCGAGTGAGGTATCGTTGTAAAGTGAGGGGGCATCCGCCTGGACTAGTATGACGTGGAACTGACGTCATTCTGCGCATGCGCATTAGACAACGTGTATGGAAATAGACGTTTTAGGGTCTAGGTGGGTCCCTAGTGGTCCGATGGAGTTGAGTGAGGTATCAATGTAAAGTAGTCGTGAAGGAGCATCCAGTCATGGGTGGATTTTTTCCCGAAAATATAAAACCGGAACACGGACTTTACCCCTAAAATAGGGGAAAACACCTATCAACCCTAGCCAAAAAGGCTAATATCGGTCCCCGGGCTTATTGGGACCTGCCTATCAAGTCAATGGGGTGGATGCACGTAAAATTAGGGTGCACGTAAAATAGGGGAAAACACCTATCAACCCTATCCCAATTTCGGAGCTCCAAGAGCTCCGGAGCTCCGAGTTCCAAGAGCTCCGGAGATCCAAGTTCCAAGAGCTCCGGAGCTCCGAGTTCCAAGAGCTCCGGAGCTCCGACGCCACCACCGGGCGTTGACGGGCGTCAACCGCCGGCGGTGGTGGTAGCTCCCGTGTGGCAGAGCTCTTGGATCGGAGCTCTTGGAGCTCAAAGCTTGTGGAGCTCAGAGCTCGGAAATGGCGTCATCGCATGCATGCGCGCGTACCTGTGTCATCTTGCAGTTCTCGGGGTGTAGACTCCATTTGAGGGATGTCCACAGCATCTGTGGCGTCATCGGTGACGTCATCAGTACGAGTAGTAGCGAGAGAACGTGTTTTATAATTGGCTCAGTGCCAATTTTTTCCCACGATTTGCGGGATGTCCACAGCATCTGTGACGTCATTGGTGACGTCATCAGTACCAGTAGTAGCGAAAGAACGTGTTTTATAATTGGCTCAGTGCCAATTTTTTCCCACGATTTGCGGGATGTCCACAGCATCTGTGACGTCACTGGTGACGTCATCAGTGAGAGTAGTAGCGAAAGCGGGAGTTTCGGAGGTGCGATGGAGTGCATTTGGAGTAGATAACGGCCTATTTTTCCATCCAACTACCTGGTGGAGTTACCTGTGAGTTTGAGTGTATGCGCGCATGTGAGTGAGTGAGTGTGAGTGATTGAGTGAGTGAGTGAGTGAGTGCATGGGTGAATACATTCAGGGGGCGGGCCTCCGGAGCTCTTGGAGCTCGGAGAGGCTTACACAACATCTTAACGCATGGACGCACTAACGACGGTGAGTGAGTGAGTGAGCGAGCGAGTGAGTGAGTGAGTGAGTGTGCGAGTGAGTGAGTGAGTGAGCCCCCTGAATGTATTCACCCATGCACTGATAGATACTCAGAATGCGCAAACAAGTATCTGAGAATATGTTGCCTCAACGGAATCCTGGCCTGCCCGATGACGATTAGAACAAACGGTTCAGAGATAGAACTTTCTGAAATGGCGACTTCTGATTGGACAGCCGAGAATACATCTAACGGGCAAGAACGAGTATGACAGGAACAAATGGTGGCCTCCGATTGGACAAGAGACTTCTTGAATTGTAAACCTACCCAACGCGACTGCCTCAGCGTGGGTATGTTATGATGGAGGGGAGAATAAACTATATGAAAAAACCTGCTGTTGTTGTTGTTCTCTCATCCTTGTTGTTGTTGTTGTTCTCTCATCTGTCTGTGTCATGGCGTCAAGGCGCTATGCTAGGGCTTTAAGTCGTTGAGACAGGCGTTAAGGCGTAAGGCCTTGACGGGTGACAGCCATTCGAGAGCTTCACACTGATACCCCACACGGTCCATTTGACCAGGGATGGTCAACCACTCAACAAACCTCCACGAATCCCCAAAATGCCTGCTTTCTATACTACGGCCAGACTGCGCATGCGCAAAATGATGAAAACGGAGGAACCATTAGTCCAGTCGGATCCCACTCACGCACTCACTCAATCACTCACCGTCGTTAATGCGTCCATGCGTTAAGACGGGCGTTGAGGACGCCTCACCAGCGTTGTGCACACTTCACTCACTCACTCACTCACTCACTCACTCACACTCACTCACTCACTCACACGCGCGCATACACTCACACTCACAGGTAACTCTACCAGGTAGTTGGATGGAAAAATAGACCGTTATCTACTCCAAATGCACTCCATCACACCTCCGAAACTCCCGCTTTCGCTACTACTCTCACTGATGACGTCACCAGTGACGTCACAGGTTGGAAAAAATTGGCACTGAGCCAATTATAAAACACGTTCTTTCGCTACTACTCGTACTGATGACGTCACCAATGACGTCACAGATGCTGTGGACATCCCGCAGATCGTGGGGAAAAATTGGCACTGAGCCAATTATAAAACACGTTCTTTCGCTACTACTCGTACTGATGACGTCACCGATGACGTCACAGATGCTGTGGACATCCCTCAAATGGAGTCTACACCCCGAGAACTGCAAGATGACACAGGTACGCGCGCATACATGCGATGACGTCATTTTCGAGCTCTGAGCTCCACAAGCTTTGAGCTCCAAGAGCTCCGATCCAAGAGCTCTGCCACACGGGAGCTACCACCACCACCGGGCGTTGATGCCCGTCAACGCCCGGTGGTGGCGTCGGAGCTCCGGAGCTCTTGGAACTCGGAGCTCCGGAGCTCTTGGAACTCGGAGCTCCGGAGCTCTTGGAACTTGGATCTCCGGAGCTCTTGGAACTCGGAGCTCCGGAGCTCTTGGAGCTCCAAAAAGGATAGGGTTGATTGGTGTTTTCCCCTATTTTAGGGGTAAAGTCCGCTTTCCGCTTTTTATATCTTCGGGGCAAAATCCTAATTTTACATGCACCCACCCCATTGACTTGATAGGCAGGTCCCATTAAGCCCGGGGACCGATATTAGCCCTTTTGGCTAGGGTTGATAGGTGTTTTCCACTATGTTAGGGGTAAAGTCCGTGTTCCGCTTTTATATTTTCTGGGAAAAATCCTAATTTTACATGCACCCACCCATGACTGGATGCTTCTTCACGACTGCTTTACATTGATACCTCACTCAACTCCATCGGTCCCCTAGGGACCCACCTAGACCCTAAAACGTCTATTTCATACACGTTGTCTACTGCGACCTGCCTATCAAGTCAATGGAGTGGGTGCATGTAAAATTAGGATTTTGCCCCGAAGATATAAAAAGCGGAAAGCGGACTTTACCCCTAAAATAGGGGAAAACACCAATCAACCCTATCCCAATTTCGGAGTTCCAAGAGCTCCGGAGCTCCGAGTTCCAAGGGCTCCGGAGATCCAAGTTGCAAGAGCTCCGGAGCTCCGAGTTCCAAGAGCTCCGGAGCTCCGACGCCACCACCGGGCGTTGACGACCGTCAACGCCCGGTGGTGGTGGTAGCTCCCGTGTGGCAGAGCTCCTGCATCGGAGCTCTTGGAGCTCAAAGCTTGTGGAGCTCAGAGCTCGGAAATGACGTCATCGCATGTATGCGCGCGTACCTGTGTCATCTTGCAGTTCTCGGGGTGTAGACTCCATTTGAGGGATGTCCACAGCATCTGTGACGTCATCGGTGACGTAATCAGTACGAGTAGTAGCGAAAGAACGTGTTTTATAATTTGCTCAGTGCCAATTTTTTCCCACCTGTGACGTCACTGGTGACGTCATCAGTGAGAGTAGTAGCAAAAGCGGGAGTTTCGGAGGTGCGATGGAGTGCATTTGGAGTAGATAACGGTCTATTTTTCCATCCAACTACCTGGTAGAGTTACCTGTGAGTGTGAGTGTATGCGCGCGTGTGAGTGAGTGAGTGAGTGAGTGAGTGTGAGTGAGTGAGTGATTGAGTGAGTGAGTGAAGTGTGCACAACGCTGGTGAGGCGTCCCCAACGCCCGTCTTAACGCATGGACGCATTAACGACGGTGAGTGATTGAGTGAGTGCGTGAGTGGGATCCGACTGGACTAATGGTTCCTCCGTTTTCATCATTTTGCGCATGCGCAGTCTGGCCGTAGTATAGAAAGCAGGCATTTTGGGGATTCGTGGAGGTTTGTTGAGTGGTTGACCATCCCTGGTCAAATGGACCGTGTGGGGTATCAGTGTGAAGCTCTCGAATGGCTGTCAACCGTCAAGGCCTTACGCCTTAACGCCTGTCTCAACGACTTAAAGCTCTAGCATAGCGCCTTGACGCCATGACACAGACAGATGAGAGAACAACAACAAGGATGAGAGAACAACAACAACAGCAGGTTTTTTCATATAGTTTATTCTCCCCTCCATCATAACATACCCACGCTGGGGGAGCTGCGTTGGGTAGGTTTACAATTCAAGAAGTCTCTTGTCCAATCGGAGGCCACCATTTGTTCCTGTCATACTCGTTCTTGCCCGTTAGATGTATTCTCGGCTGTCCAATCAGAAGTCGCCATTTCAGAAAGTTCTATCTTCGGCCATGTTCGCTCTGAACCGTTTGTTCTAATCGTCATCGGGCAGGCCAGGATTCCGTTGAGGCAACATATTCTCAGATACTTGTTTGCGCATTCTGAGTATCTATCAGTGCATGGGTGAATACATTCAGGGGGCTCACTCACTCACTCAGTCACACACTCGCACACTCACTCACTCACTCGCTCGCTCACTCACTCACTCACTCACTCACTCACTCACTCACTCACCGTCGTTAGTGCGTCCATGCGTTAAGACGGGCGTTGGGGACACCTCAAAGATGTTGTGTAAGGCTCTCCGAGCTCCAAGAGCTCCGGAACTCCGACCTCCGGAGCCCCCTGAATGTATTCACCCATGCACTCACTCACTCACTCACTCACTCACACTCACTCACTCACACGCGCGCATACACTCAAACTCACAGGTAACTCTACCACGTAGTTGGATGGAAAAATAGGCCGGTATCTACTCCAAATGCACTCCATCGCACCTCCGAAACTCCCGCTTTCGCTACTACTCTCACTGATGACGTCACCAGTGACGTCACAGATGCTGTGGACATCCCGCAAATCGTGGGGAAAAATTGGCACTGAGCCAATTATAAAACACGTTCTTTCGCTACTATTCGTACTGATGACGTCACCAATGACGTCACAGATGCTGTGGACATCCCGCAAATCGTGGGAAAAAATTGGCACTGAGCCAATTATAAAACACGTTCTTTCGCTACTACTCGTACTGATGACGTCACCGATAACATCACAGATGCTGTGGACAACCCTCAAATGGAGTCTACACCTCGAGAACTGCAAGATGACACAGGTACGCGCGCATGCATGCGATGACGTCATTTCCGAGCTCTGAGCTCCACAAGCTTTGAGCTCCAAGAGCTCCGATCCAAGAGCTCTGCCACACGGGAGCTACCACCACCACCGGGCGTTGACGGCCGTCAACGCCCGGTGGTGGCGTCGGAGCTCCGGAGCTCTTGGAACTTGGATCTCCGGAGCTCTTGGAACTCGGAGCTCCGGAGCTCTTGGAGCTCCGAAATTGGGATAGGGTTGATATGTGTTTTCCCCTATTTTAGGGGTAAAGTCCGCTTTCCGCTTTTTATATTTTCGGGGCAAAATCCTAATTTTACGTGCACCCACCCCATTGACTTGATAGGCAGGTCCCAATAAGCCCGGGGACCGATATTAGCCTTTTTGGCTAGGGTTGATAGGTGTTTTCCCCTATTTTAGGGGTAAAGTCCGTGTTCCGCTTTTATATTTTCGGGAAAAAATCCACCCATGACTGGATGCTCCTTCGCGACTGTTTTACATTGATACCTCACTCAACTCCATCGGGCCACTAGGGACCCACCTTGACCCTAATACGTCTATTTCCATACACGTTGTCTAATGCGCATGCGCAGAATGACGTCAGTCCCACGTCATACTAGTCCAGGCGGATGCCCCCTCACTTTACAACGATACCTCACTCGACCCCATCGGACGACCAGGGGCCCAAATAGATCCCAAAATGTCCATTCCAATGCCCTTTTCCCACAATTCCCTGTTTGCACATGGGCAGAGTGTTGACAACGCCCGAGCCACTAGTCCAGGCGGATGCCCCTTCACGAATGCTTCACAGTGATACCTCATACGACTCTATCGGCCCATTAGGGGCTCTCCTAGATCCCAAAACGTCTTATTTCCATACCCTTGGTCTACCGCGCATGCGCAGAATGCCGCTATTTCAACCCCACATCCAGCCCATCGGATGCCCCCTCCCATAGGCTTCACATTGATACCTCATTCGACCCAATCGGACCATTAGGGGCTCCACTAGACACCAAAACGTCTATTTCCATACCCTTTTCCCACAATTCCCTGTCTGCGCATGCGCAGAATGTTGACAACGACCGGGACACTAGTCCAGTCAGATGCCCCCTCACCTTCACATTGATACCTCATACGACTCCATCGGCCCATTAGGGGCTTCCCTAGATCCCAAAACGTATATATTGTATTTATATTCATAAATGCTTCACATTGATACCTCACACGACCCAATCGGGCCATGCAGCGTATTTGAAGTGTGGGGACTACTTTTTCTCCGCGGAAGCTTTTTTCCGCGACCGCATCACCGCCAGACCGCATCACCGCGGAAGAATACATGCCCAGGGCCCCTTTGCCGGAATTATAGTGACCTTGGGTTACCGCCCCCTAGAAAGGTAACAATTGGAACTCTTCTGTGTTGGGAGGTAGATTTTCTCTCCAATATGCAAATTTTTGAGGTCATTTAAGTGGAAAGAGGTCAATGCGACCTTTTTTCCACTTATACTACTACTGTCGGGGCGGTTCCACCTGTCTGTGACTGGGCATTTATACCTTCTCATATGTCGCCGTATTCACGGGAAGAAGATTCAAAATCCCGATTAAAGATTATTTGGATCATAATCTAGATATAGACTACATAAATTGTCATCTTTTCAAACACTGCCATGTCATTTGAAACCATATCATCGGACCGATAAATTATACCTAAATTATACGGGTGGGAAATATAATGGTCGATTTGTACAAAAAAACTGCTGCTGGTCCGATAGAATCTTGGAATGATCGAGATAATTGCCCGTAAATGACAATTTTTAGACGGTAACCATAAATGAAAACTATTATATTAAAAAATATCCCATTGCCGATATAAGTTATGCCAAATATTCACAGTAGCAACAAATAGGTTTCAGGATCAACTCGACTTTTCCTGATTTGCCGAAAGAACTGCATAGACAGAAATGGCCTTCTGGGTTGGGAGCTGTCCTTCGAGCCAGAAATATTCACTATTCTGGTATTCACAAACACTATAACTGTTTAATATATATGAATGGATATTAATATAGTATATCACTTATTACAAGTGTAAATTGTTATAGGAGTGTTCTATGAGCGCTCTCAACGCCCCTCTCGTGTCAGATTGAATACTAAATTCGCCTTACCCAATCCAGATATGTAACACATGGCTTTCGTTATCTCGAAATGTGATAAAAGTTCCTTAATTTTTGGTTAACATACAAAACAAAATAAATACATACAAATGTATTAATATTTTTCATGATCCTATAACGCTGGACACTTATAATTTAAATAGATATTTAATTGCGATAATTTTACGACATGTGAAATCTATTATACGTACCTGTATTTCCCAGCAAATCAACACCATTTTTTTTCACAAAGATGTGTGGCTACTAAATTTTGCACCCCTTTTGGCTGTTCCCTTATGAATACGACTCTTATGCAGACGATTTAAGAAAACGATCAAATCAAAGCCAGTTCCTTCCCATTCAACAAAGGCTATATAGACGGTCTTCTCGCTGTGGATATAAATGAGGCAATGAAGGATAAATATCCACCTTCACTGGATTTGAAGGAAACTTTAGACCTATATCTCTAAAAATGAAGCAGACCTTCTATCTCGTCGACTTTATGACAAAAGAGAAGATTAAAATTTCGATATCATAAACTATCACTTTCTGGACAGCAATATTCCAGTGGGACCTGCATATGGCGTATACATATCACACCTGGTAGCATTTGCTAGATCCTGTGGGAAATGTGACGATTTTAATCAACGTCACAAATATTATTGCAAAAACTTTGCTATACCACCAAGCGCCTCCAGAGTATCCAGACCAGATTATAGTGTCAGATTTGACAGGGTTCTGGTTTATTAGGGTTCAAAATACAGTAAATTGAAGTATTCGGGTAGTGGATAATATCGGTATTTAGAGGTTGCATGGGTTGCAGATTTATATTGTCGGTCTTGACATGGTTCTGGTTTATCAAGGTTCAAAATACAGTAAATTGAAGTGCTGGGGTAGTGAATAATGTCGGTATTTAGAGGTTGGTCGGTTTGCCCAGGTGTCGGTATTCAGAGGTTTCACTCTGGAGAAAATGCGAGCAGCCGGGGAAAACAATTGCGCGAAAGCATGGGCAGCTGGGGGTTTCGGGTCTCAGTTTACCACAAGCATGATGAATTAAACAAGAGACCATGATGGGGCTTGCTTAAAATAGGTACGTTATTAGGTGTACAAAAACTGCAATTCATTGAGGTAAGAAAGTTTGCTTCTCTTACTCGATTGGTTATATGACTGGTAAAATGGCAGTCTTCTGAGTCCGTCAGGGAGCATGCATAGCAATGTTGTACCACGACAATCAATGAACCGGCGAGGGCTCGATCTTCAGATTGTATATGCTAGATTTACAATGGATCAGGTGAGCAAATGTATGAACATACATATTAACAAGAGTGAACCTGCACCAAAGCAGTTAAATAATCTAAAAAACTGTTGACGCCGGATATTAAGGATGTCCGCTGGTGATTTTTGGCTTTGGTGACCATTTTGCCTGTTTTTCCTATTGGGTTATCTCCCTTTCCTAGGTTAAGAGATAGGGATTTCCTTTAAAAGCCATCTAGCTGAGAATTTTGCACAGCAACATACATCCAATTTGATAAATATTGATAGACATTGTGATTATCTGCAAACAATTAGAATATAAGAAAAAGTTAATTACTAATTATATGAATTTTTCATGAATATGCTTCAAAACTAGGGCTATTCCCTATGGTTTCTGGGTTATCAAATGGAGCATGATTCAGTCCACTTAATGTTGCCTACAGCTAAACAAGAGCCCGAGGGGCTTCAATATACGCCCGTATATCTGGAATTACATTGGTCCAAATTTCAAGGTTGTTTAATAGCCTTGATTCCAATTGATCTAGCAATCCAGAGAAAGGTCTACAATTTTGTGCTTCTGAGAATGTAACATATATCACATGTTATATTGAATGATAAACTAAAATGAGCTTAACTCTTGGTAACTAGTTGACCTTGAAGCAAGTGCTGAGAGCTCACATATTCCGCACTGAAATCGACAATCGTCAAACACAAGAAAATAGTAGTTTTCCTGCAAATGGATTCCGTTCAGACGAGAGAATTTTTCATGAAGGAAGAAGAAAGCAATGAAGTAAACCTTGGTGTGAAGTTCATAAAGGAAATGTATGGTTTTTATTTCACAACAGTTTTTACTAAATGAAGCGTTTCAAACATGAGAGATAACTCCACAGGACAATACCATATACATGCAGGGGAAAGAACTTTGAATATTCCAACCTAACACATTTAGTCAGCTGAACTTGATTCAGTTTTGGGGGACTGCGACCTTCACCTTAGACAAATTGATCTAAAATGTATGGCTCCGCTCCACTTTGCCATGCGAGTAAGGTATACTCAAAGTTTGGTACCAAACCATACCTTGAAACTAGAGATATCGCATGGACAACAAATGTTAATGGATGAATGAACAGAACGCAACATCGCATTACACGACCTCATCTTCGACAGGCATATGGAAATGTGACTTTTATGGGGTCACAGTGACCTTGACCTTTGACCTTGACCTAAATTTTGGTACACGACACATCGTCTTCCCTCAATCTATCAATGGACACAAAATATCATGATTTTTAATGATTTCCTGATTTTGGGGTCACAGTGACCTTGACCTTTGACCTTGACCTGAATTTTGGTACATGACAAACCGTCTCCCCGTAATTTCTCAATGGACACAAAAAATCATGATTTTTAGCAATTTCACGATTTTGGGGTCACAGTGACCTTGACCTTTGACCTTGACCTACATTTTGGTAGGTGACACATCGTGTCCCCCTAATGTATCTGCTGACACAGAAAAATGTTATTTTTAATAATTTCCTGATTTTGGGGTCACAGTGACCTTTGACCTTCGACCTTGACCTAAATTTTTTGTATGTGACACTTCATTTCCCCCTACTGAATCCACTCACAAAAAATTAGAAATTTTTACTGATTTCCTGATTTTTCAGTCGCACTGACCTTTGACCTCTGACCTCGACCTACACTCGGTATGCAACACATCGTTCCCCCCCCCTGGGGCATCCACTCACCAAAAATTAGAAGTGTAGATGGAAAACTGTCAATGATCAATGATTTCCTGATTTTAGGCAACAGTGAACTTTGACCTCTGACCTCGACCTCAGTTTTGGTACGCGACACATCGTCTTCACCTAGAGTATCCACTCACGAAAAATTGCGACTATGGATAGAAAATGTTCACAGATATAGACCGGACACGAACACTTCAGTGATTTCCTGTTTTTCAGGCCAGTGACCTTTGACCTCTGACCTCGACCTTCATTTTGGTACGCGACACATCGTCTCCTTGTAAGGTATCCACTCACCAAAAATTGGAACTGTGGATAGAAAACTGTCCCAGATATAGAACGGACACGAGGGACGGACAGACGGACAGACAGACAGACAGACGGACGGAAACCGCCATCACATAATACGTCAGCCTTTTGGCGTATAAAAATGCACATCAACCTATATTTTTTTCTTTGTTTTTCCTCATATTACACAATTATGAATGCAACAACACACGTTATCCAAAAAGTTAGTTACTTTGATTTACCATCAGCGGACATCCTTAAACTAATAAGTTCAGTTAATTTCTTCAAGTTAAAAGTTAAATTAATTTACTGGTTCATGTTAAAAATTCATTGTAAGGGCTTAATTTACTAATTTCAGCAAACTATCTATTGGTCTACGGTTAAAGAAAATGATCTCTTTAATACTGGACACCTAAGAGGTTTGTTCTGTTCATTCAGGTACCTTGGAAAAAGATTTAGTGTTAAAATATTGCCTTATATATCGACACTAAATGAAGTTCACCATGCATGATCTCATGGTTCAGTACTTCTTCCACAAAGAGATCAAAGAGACAAAAGATGCTCCCTATACTGTATTTAGCTCCTTAAGGCCTCCATATATTGTATCCAGAATATTGGGACCAGTTTCTATTACAGATTCTATTAGAATGCATAAAATTTTCGAAATTTCAAGCAAATGGCTATATTTCTGTGGCTCACGAAAATAGTCCAACAGCTTCCTCCAAACCGTCTGGAAATGCAGGCCATGCATGGAAAATCCGGAATTCATTTCAGAATTTCCAGTAGTGGTAGATGTAGTTTCGAGAGAGCATTTGATGACACAAAGTAGATTTTCGAGCATGCCAAGGGTAAAATATATACAACAATGTACCGGCCAAATCTTGGAGGTCTTGCATGGTGTCATTGCATGATCCTCCCAATATGCATTGCATTAATTACGGGCTGATTGTATTTTAGATTTTTTGAGAGAGATCGGTTTGTTGTATAAATTTTAATGTATGTACCTGTTTTAATGCATTAGTTTACTGAGTTATTAACTTGAATATTTAGAATTTTGTTTTATCGTCGCTATATAGCTAAAATATTGCTGAACGCGACATTAAACCTTAATTCTCTCTCTCTCTCTCTTACCATGAAAACAAGATACGTCACCACAAAGTTTCACAGGAACCTCTACAATATAACACATCTATCTGCTGCTACATTCTCTTTCAACGTATGATCATTCACATGATTACATGAGAAATCAGACTTAGACCAGACGACCTGCATAATACACCGGGTATCCGTATTGTAGGTTCAAAACTGTTGTAATCGGAAACATTATGCCAGCTCTTGTATGCACGGATTTCAAATGGTAACAATAAATATTCACATATTATATTGCGTTTAATAACTATCATTTGAGTTCATTGTGATTCTTGTTCAGTATTTTTTGCGATATTTGGATGACACTTCCAGTACATGTTTGATACAGTGATTGAAGTTTCGAATTTTGGCTGTTTTACCAATGTAGGTGTCACCAGCAGCAAGCCTTAGTTTCCCAACAATCACAGTAAGAGTATTTGCCCAAGTGCGGGAGTGACTTTGCCCGCCTAGCGGTCTATTTCACCTCTAATATATAATCCCATATCTCGCTGTATTTTTATACGGACAGCCTTTAATCAGTATGGCCAAACTGTACATTTGTTTGCTGTTTCTGCTCCCCGTCGGCACCCAATGTAAGTCACAAAAATAGCTTATCTTGTTTGTTATAAATCTAATCACATTTTTCTCAATTCTAATATTGTCACATAATAATTATTATAGTGTTAGGCCAACGATACCATTCTAACACATGTTTTCCTTAAACGTGGGTAAAGCAACTTATTATCTAAGTATTGACGTGGACTTTGCAAACGATATGTACGCTCATTAAATCATCGTCGATCCTTGCTCTCCTTATCCCCCCGCTGATTCAGTACGGTATCTAGATGTGCTTTGTTTATTGAATAGTCCTGAAACCTGATAACGTTTGATCCCATTTCTATCCCTTGGTGCAATGTAGGCCCCCAGTATCCTTGACAATTAAATGGCAGGTAGGGGTTGTAATACAATTCAATTAGCCTGTTCCTCCCGCATGTAACATGACATCAACTTAATTGCCCGCGCGAGGTCCCTGAATTGGCAACAGCCGAAGAGCATGCTTTAATTTGGTGTATCGAGTTACATATAGGACTTCACGCCTTGCGGCACATGAACTGTGCGTTTACAATTTAATTAGTTTCGTGTTACATAAGCGATGCTAGATTTCTGCATAAGTGATCTCCTGTCATGCAGAAAAATAAATGCACATTACATTGGTCGGCGATGATTAGTTTGTTCCTGGTTGGATTGGGCTGTTATATATTTCGCCGACCGGTGAATCTACAAAAAAAAATCAAAGAAGTTTTTTTTCCCGCATCGCGTCTAAAGTCCATTTTTCAGTAATTTTCTTCCGTGCTATGGCGTATTCAGTTAACAACCAATCTGCATTTGTATGAGAAATGAGACTAATCAAGCGGGCATTATACCACAATGCGGAGGCACAAATGTGTCCATCTGAATAATCGGTGAAAGAACATTACGGAACAGGATCAGCGCTGATCTAAAGCATATGCTGATCTAAAGCGTATACGCTGGTGGGGGTTTTCGTTAGCTTGGTACCTGCTTGGCACTGATAACATATTGTGTATGGAGACGATGACAATTGTACCGAAGCCATATACCTCGTTACCAGGTTCCCAACAACTGTTCGAGAGAAATGTTCGTACTGTAAAATAAATAAAGAAACAATTGAACACCTTTTTTTGTATTGTCCAATCGTAAAACAATTGTGGCACGAGCTCCATAACTGGTTAATTAACTCCTTATTTCTCAATACTATATTGCTTATTACAAAACAATACATTTATAGAAATAAATTTACACGAGATACGTTAAATTTTAGATTATTGCTTGAAGTAATTTGTAGACAGTATACCACAGAGAAATTAATTGCCAAAATGCATATGAATATGTCTAAATTCAATTAAAAATGGGCGTCGGTTGAAAGTGTTATTGAGAAAATTGAACAAATGTGATACAGTACATAATGATATCTATATGTTCAAGGCTGTTGGCATGGTTAATCAAAATGTGTTTCTGTGTTCGTCTACGTCTAGTACATGTGTTTTTTGTGTGATGTACCTGTCAATGTATATTGTATATTCGTTTGTTATTATAATTGTTTGCAAATATACTGTACTTATTACTATATATGAAAATAAAAAAAATATTATAAAAAAAAAGGTTCCCAACAACTGCTCTTACGCACAATACAAGGTTTATAAGTTCTCATTTATCTGTCTATAATGTAGGTTTTCTGACAGAATCATTAGATTTGGCATCTAACTTAGTGTTTGATCCATCCTTTTACGTGAACACTCACGCCGACCTTCATCATCTGGATAGCGTTGATGCGGCTAAGAATCATTGGCTCCATACGGGGATCAAACAGGGCCGACAGGCTTGTGGAACATTTCACTCCAAACAATATCTTCATAGGTAAGCTTTATGGCTGCGACTCACAGCGTCTATGAATAGCAAACCTGTCTGACTAACTGACTAACTGATGGCGACAGGGTTAGCGATTTGTAGTATATGCTCTGCCTCTGTGAAGCTCTTTCAAACTATTATAATATGTCCGTATGTCCTACCTCGGTCAGGCTACGCGTTTAACTCCATTTATCGGTAAGAATTCGTGCAGTACTCTAGGTATTCGATTTTATCCGAACATTTTCAACTTTACAGTTGTCTTGGCGTACGTCACTTCTGAAGGTGACATTGACTACGTGGCTATGGCGTACAGAGAAAAACCCAAGCACACAGTGTTCAGTTTAAATCCCACCAAACAACTTCCTCAGTTTTTGCTTGACTGAGATACATCATACTCTAGATAACGACTTTACAAATAAAATCATATGGATTAAGAATACTGATCAGCGATACGGATTTGACATTTTTGGAACATTATGATGTCTTGCTGGCATCATTGAAAACGGTTGACCGCTTCTCTCTTGCAAGAAATTAGCCTAGTTTTATGTATGCTAAGATTTGTTCTATTAATTTGGTGCTAATGCTATTATATGAATTAGGGCTTTGGATTATGGACACGGAGATTCTTTAATGGACGACGGCTGAATATTAAATGACGGACTAGACGCTTGTATTGCACACGGGCGAACTACTTTTCGAAATTCTACTCATATTACATGTGGCTGAGAAAATGAACAATATTTTTATCGCTGTAGTCAACCTATATATAACATAGAAGCCAAAAGTGATCGGAACATCTAGAAATATACTACTATAAATGTGTTATGATGTCACTTCCGGCAATGTGCGCTCGAGGGGAAATATTGTTCGAAATCTGGCTGGTGGCTTGGGTATAGCCCCAGTGAGGTGCACCTGTTCCATATTTGTTTCGAATATTCATCCGCCATTCATGAACAGTTTACTATAAATTTTACTACGAGTGTTACAGCAAATTATTGTAATTAATTTACCACTTATGTTGTCTTACTATAATTTGGATGTTCTTATAGATGTATATTGATTGATGTGGATGAGTCCTGTTTGTGTGTGGCGACAAAGTGGGGACCATCCTCCCCACAGCGCATGCTTCATTTCACAGGCTCATTTATCATCCCTGTCTCCAATAGCGAAAGTTGACCTTTACTACGTTGCTATGACGTATGGGGGGGGAAACCCACGTACGCACGTTTGAATCCGGCCGAACAACTCCTTCAGTTTTGCACACGAGCGAACTACTTTTCATATGCTCTGTCCAGATAAACAGGGAAAATAATCCCCAGATAATTCCTTTTAACGCTAGGTCAACAGAGGTATTATGCAGACTTGAAAAGTAATAGAAATGTTCGGCAAACATCTGTTTTACTATATATTATGTCACATCCGGCGATGTGCGCGTTGGCCCGGAATCCAGACCAAAAATCTGACTGGTGGAGGGGTATTATTAGACCCATGCAGCGAGGTGGTTGAGTGGGGACGAGCTTGTGAATCCGCACAGTCGCCACACAAGAATAAGACTTGTCCACATCAATCAATATTCAGCCAATAGATTATTTATTATATCACGGTCGCCTCATTTCGTCGCCATACAAATATATGACTCGTCCACATCAGTCTATATGCAACTTAGTACAGGTACCATGACTTGTCGAAAGCCTTTGGGACGAACTACCAGAAAGCTGTCCAACACTATCTTATCCACGGCGTCAAAGAGCACCGTGTGGGGTTTGTCGAAGGTGGCGCCGAAGACCGGTGGGCAATATCGAATCACAATCGCAGTGTCGTTCTGAGCACCTCTTCTAGAACAGCGGGCGCCATCGACAGCCTCGTCTGGAACAACAAGGAATTCATCAATGCCTGGGACCATGGGCGAGAACTACAAATTGCCACGAATACCCATCCGTACGGGGAATGCTTTAACCCGACTGAGGCCGGCGCACGAGATGACTGGGGTGGGGATTCAACAACCTCTAAACTCCTGCACATTACGGCCAATGGCGCTACTCTAGAAACCACGGTAAGTCCAATGCATATTCTTCCTAAGAGTTGATCAGTGGATCCAGTGCGTTTTGTTGACTATATTTTGGTTAAGTTCTTGAATGCGTATGGGGACTGAAGTAGTAAGTACGACATCATGGCGAATATGAATATTTATGAATAGGTAATTAATATTCATGACTGGAGCTTCACTGTGTGTCATATAAATTTTCCTGGTTATCAGTGTTTGAGTTAGCATAGATTTTTTATTTGCATTTATTTTGAATACAAACACTTGAAACTGAAAATTTTAAGACGAAATGAATAAAAGGGGGGCTCGATTTGGGGTTCGAAATGTTCAGAACAAAGATGCCAACTAGAAGTTGCTGAAATTTAATTCGTATAAATGCATTGTTTCGATACAAAACATCGTCAATCACAAGTAATTTCTCGAATTCGTGCTTATAACGCCTGGTCGAAATCTTTCAGTAACAATGAACCTAGGCAAAAACTAAGAGGATATACAGAATGCTATGGTTCCTCTGGTCTGTAATCCTGATACAATGACGCTGGTTTAATAAAGTATATTTTGTAGAACCACCCGGCATTTTGGATGCGCCCTGGGGACAAAGAAATGTTGAATACCACCGGCCCATGCGGACACAACCACATAGCCGTTACCACAGAATTAGTATACAATTATGACTTCTCCAAGGTGGTCACCATTGGTTGTGCTGGGATGGAACATTGTATTAAATTCGTTTCTAACGTCACCATTGATGGACATTGGCCCAGCGGGTATCGAATCCACAACATAGTGGCTCCGACCGGTTATTTGACTGGGGACTTTTATATTCTGAATAATTACGACCTTGAAACCAAACAGTCCCATACGTATTCGGACAACAGGAAACCGACCATACTTGAAACTGAAGACGGGAATTACGCCATGGGTGCTTTCGCTCCAGTTGGTCAGGACATTGATGATTTTCAGTATTACAACGCGCATGCGTTCGGACGGGGCTTCGCTTCCGGTACGAACACGTGGGGTGTCGTGTTCCGGAAGAACGCCTTCCCGCCAGGTGGCACTCACCACTTGACATACACGACATACATATGTGTGGGTACACATCAGATGGTCACCCACTGTTTAGACAAGGTTCATCAGATCTTTCCACACGTCTGATATCAGTCCAGATAGCAGATAAGCTGTTGACATTTTAGGTCGACCTTCCTACGATGACAGCCAAGTAGATATACCGTACTTCTCTTGAAAACAAAACAAATACATTGAAGAGTTGTTGACGTCGTGTACTTTGTCACTTGACCTAAAATGTGTTTCTCTCATTGATGCGATGTCTTTTTTGACTGTGGTTGTGTACAGTAGGGTATAATGAACACAGCTAAAAATGGTGATCGCCCGTCACCATTATTTGTTAATTGAGTCTGGTACTCACCATTTATTGGTGATGACAAATGGTGACATCAACAATAAATGGCGAGGAGCAATGAGCGTAGATTTCAGATCATCGCCATTTCGTAGTGCAACACCAAGGGCGTAGACAACGGGGGGCTTGACGGCCGGCAAAAAAACCCCCAAAAAACCCAAACAAAAACACAACCAAACAAACGAAAAAAGGAAAGAAAGAAAGAAAAAGAAAGCTAACATAGCATATAAGATCACGTATCTTATTCAATTAATACCGGAGAAGTAAACTTATCACCGCCAGTGTATTAGGCCTAAAATAAGATTGCAATTGATCAGTGACCAAACCATAGATTGACGATTTCGGGCTTCAATCTTGTCCGAGAATGGAATATTGTGCACGAAATCCAATCAAATACCGCCTATTTGGACGAAAAACATCAAAACTACTAGTGAGCAGAATTTTTCGTAACTTTTTCACTATAAACTTGTTTTGTTTTTCAGTTGAGATCCCAGTCATTTGTTCAGTATTTTTTAATCACAAACAAGAGATATACAAACTCTCAACTATACTTTTCATATAGAAATCCTAGAAATAAACCTATTGTCTTTCCCAGATAATAAATCCCAGACGTTTTCGGCGATATTTTGGAGACAATTTATCGTACAACATTGAAACTTCACAGTTTATAAACTAAAAAAATACTAATTTTATTCCTGTCTTTCATTAAAATTTGTTGAGAATTGACGAAAATCACCGATACCTACCATGTTATTTTGGGGTCACGATCACTTTGATCTGCCATTGTTATAACATGCAAGCTGGACGTCATGACGTCAAAAATATAACTCACAAATCTCCCATCTAATTTTTGTTTTCGCGATTTATTGAGAACTACTGGAAGGATTTTCTTGATATTTTGGAATAAATTTAGCATTTTTTATCTACTGTGTGAAGCTTCAATGTTGTCCGATATATTGTCCCAGAAATATCGCCGAAAACGTCCGAGATATATTATCCGGGACAGACAGTAGACCCGAAGTCATGGTTTAATAGCTATGTAAATATGGTAAGTTACTATTCCAAGAGAGGACCACTAAGCTAACGTTTTTGATAAGTCTGACAACTGCAGGTCAAAAATAGCCCAGTTATCATCGATTAAAAATATTTCCTATCTTAAAAAGATAGCAAAGCAACCCGATTAATGAACCAGAGCTCATGTGCTCAGCCAGAGCTCATGTGCTCAGCCACGCGTCAACGCAGCCATCCGCTGCTATCGGGGCAGGATAGTATTGTCTAAGGATTAACTTGAATTACAGTGCAAACCTGAGACTGATTGATCATTTCAGCTTGTATATCATTGCAGTGATCGTCATTGTTATGAGACATTTTGGCATAAATCAAGGTTCAGTTGTTACAATGTTATACTACTCAGATGCTTCCAGAGAGTGCCAATTTACGATCAAGTTTCAAAAAAAAATCTTAAGCTGCGAGGGGGGATACCCCCCTCTCAGACTCTCCCCTTCTCAAGCCCCCCTAAACCTGACAACTTGTCTACGCCTTTGGTGTAGGAATCTTGCCATCAGTAGGCCATCGCCATGGAGAAGATAGAATCAACCTCAGTAAACTCAGATATAATATCACGGAATATTATATCTGAATTCAGCCCTATATATATCCCATGCGAATCTGAAACTATTGTTAGCCAATCAGGTGGCTGGCTTGTTGAAATCACGTCCACAGTAATTACACACGGTAGCACGTGGACTAGTATATAAACATTATCGGGAAACAGTATCCAAATATGGCATTTCCATACAGTGTCCGTAAAGATCAAAGAGTTTACTCCCGCCGAAAAATCTGGCTATATGAGGGGGTAGAAAATATCAAAATATTGTGCCGCGCGAAGATGTTGATATCCGTAAAGTAAACGTCAATCATTGTCAGAGAGAAAAGTTAGGAATAGTCGTGATTGGCTTATTATGGGATCTCGCAGAATATCAGCGAACATTTCGCACGAAGTTTTCATAGCGTTACGTCTAGATGGTATTCCCCTAATTTACCATCTTGGTTTACCTAGATTGAAGATGGAATATGATGATGGTTTGAACTAATCACCATTTATTGGTGAAGACAACTTCACCTTTATTCGGTGATGGCTATCATATTTTCTCTGGCTCTGAATGTCTGATCTAATGTCCATATTGCATCTATTCTGCGTAACATGCAGCCACCAATTATTCAAATGACTCAACTTATCAGGGAATAAAACTACTGCATGGTGGATTTCAAAAACATGTTGGATTAGTACTAGTTACCTAGATTGTTGGGAGGGTATTAGGTACTATTGATACGGCAGGGTATTAGCTACTCTTGATATTGAGAAATTATAATTGTTTTTGGCAAATTGTATTTAATACTTTATAGAAACAATGATTATATGGTTATCGGGATTCATTTATCAGAAAATAGTCATTCGCAAGCGCAAAGCCACAGGCCCGCAAAACAAGAGTTTTGCGGGGTGTGGGTGGTGGTATTTGGGTGAAGTGTCGAAATATGGGGTCTCAAGAAAAACCCCATGCTTTATATAAATCCACAACAAGGTGCGAAACGCACTTTGGGTGAATCGAGAAATAAACGGTTTACCGCCAAACAAAATACATCAACATATTCTACAAGTATTGCCGTCGTCAAATTAGTAAAGAATGTGTGATGGTTACCCGAGAATAACTCCCTCGGACGTGACGGTAGTGAACATGATTTTCGTTTGAAAGTGAAACGGGTGAAAGTTAATGGTATGTGCTGTAAAAATGCTGAAGTTTCATATCATGCGAAATAGTGATTGTCAATTGCTCTAAACTGGATTTATTCAACTTTGAAAACGGTCGAATGTGCTCTTTTGACATTTTAGGGACATTTTCTGAAGGGATTTCCCTTCATATATAAAATATGACACCTCAAACCAAAACAATTTGTGTGTATTTATTATCACAATGGTTAGTGTTACAATCGATTGAAATATCATTCTGGTGTGTGGTGTCATATTTCATCAAAATTAAAAATTGTGCAAATGCTTCGCTTGTATTCTACCAGAAACGTTATGTGAGCAAGTAAAAAATGCTTTTCAAGTAGACGTCGTCGTAGTCCAGTTGTTAGGCTGCTCGCTTTCAAAAACAGTGTGGTGACCAGTTTGTTGAGCTATGAGTTCGATTCACATTTGGATCAGAAAAATTTTCTTCCTATTTTCTTATTCTTTCTTTCTAATATTTAACATTTGGATTTATTTATGTTATGTGAAACAATTTTCAGTGATATTCAGTTAATAAAATATAGATATAACTGAGTATACATATTTCTGCATTCACTGCTACAACTCGACCCTTATTGCAGCACACTGATAACATGTCCAAGTCATCTTGACTGAATGGGATTATTTTCATGGGTCAGCAATACTTCCCATGTATAAAAAGCGAGGGAATCGTCATGTGTATTTCCCTGAACTGTTCTCGTTATATTTAAGAATCATTATAGTTTTCACTATGAACAGTAATGTACCATTCAACAAGTCGAAGTGTGAATGTTGTCACAAGAATACGCGTTCAGGCCAGACCAGAAAAATATCTGGTTCACAGTTAGAGTGGATAAAACGCAGGAGTGACTTTGAAGTCAACAGTGAGGAAGTATTATGCCCTCAATGTAGGGCTATATACTATGTAGATTTGAAATCTGCGAAATGATGTGACCATCGAAGCGCCTACATCCGTAGCCGATGATGACCAGCCCGAGGGTCAAGTTCACGTTGTGTCATACTACCAGATATTCTACGGCAAGTTCGATTTGCAACATTACAATGGCGTAGCTCGTTAAAAGGAGTTACTTTTGAAACAGCAATAATTCACATAATCGCAAACTATCTAACTAAAAGACGGTTGCGAGTTAATATATGATACATTGAGTAATAACTAATCCTTTTGTATTGTTTGAAAATGGGGTAAAAATGGAATTTCGACCGAAACGAATAATTCTGTACGACTGGCCTACGAAAACGTTACTGTCGAGGAAACCTGTTCATTTAAAAATAGAACGTACCAAAATAGCACAGAGTCGACTGTGCATTTGACGTCATAAAGGGCAACTGACCCGGCCTGGACAATAGATATACACACGCCAGTGTCCGAGGGAGTTATTCTCGGGTAACCATCACACATTCTTTGTGCAATTTTTTACCTTTGCCGGGCGATTCAAAATCCAACGTAACTGTCCATCTATCTAAGAACAGTGAGATTATGGCGGGTTTCGTTCTCAATTCTGATTAATCAGTCGCGACACGCCTCCGGCAAGAGAGGTCACGCACTGATCAGCTGTCGCGACTGACCAATCAGAATTGAGAACGAAGCCCGTCATAATCTCACTGTTTCTAGATGGATGGACAGATACGTTGGATTTTGAATCGCCCGGCAAAGGTAAAAACAAATTGCACAAATTTACTAATTTGACGACGGGAATACGCATAGTTGGCGCCACCGCCCAATGTAGGGACATTAATACCTCCGGTCTCCAAAAGTTCGATGCTGTTTGGTGAAACAGATGTCTTTCATCCCTCACGTTCTCGGTAAATCCTTTAGAAGCAGGAGGCTCACTGGACTTTTTACGAGCCCCTCCCGACCCCCCTAGCCCCTGTTCTGTTTTTTTCACGAGCCCCCCTCCCCCCAGTTCCTTTTCCCTCGTCCCGACCGGGTAGACATATCATTTCCAACCACATGATACCACAATGAATCGGTGTTTAACTCTGATGAAGGTGTAGACATAAAGCAAAATGTGGACCGTCGTCCTCCCTTTTACTCTGCATTCTGTTGGTAATTTGTGTCCTGGGCCTCCGCGACTATATCACACTCCGGCGTTTCCTAGCCTATATCAAGGACGCCAAGGACATCCTTGAGGGCTTCCTGGAAGGAGATAAGGATGAACCGTGTCGTAACATCACTGAGGACTACAGCGACACGGCCGAGACAGTCCCAGCGACAAGGCGGGAACGTCTGGCTTTAATGATCGCGGACGGTGAGGCAAACATATACATGGGCTGTCAAATCACTCTTGCGGAATTGGAGAAAAAGATCGATGAAGAGATTTTGAAATTGTACGGGCACTATGAAGCTCGGCTTGGAGCTATCATGACTAAGACACTGGGAAGCATAGCGCTTTGTCTGTATGCACGCGCGGTTAGCGCCTTACTTCCCATCCCCGAAGAAAACGGCTTCAGGTAGAGCTGGAAAATGATCCTTTCGTTGGGCATGCACTTAGTACGTTCTGCTGTGAACTGTCCCATAGATATGGGATGTACTTAGCTTCCATCACAGCAGCCCTGACCACAGCGAAGCACTGTCAATTTGGACATGAGTGTCCAATAAATAAAGGCGACGATGGACGTGGTCTGCGCGACAGTAGAAATCCTTCTGACATGACAAGTCCAAGGAATAGAGACGACGGAACAAGCAGCGTCGACGCGACCGCGACAGGAGAGGACTAAAAACCACAACACGGTTGCGGCGGGGAAAAAGGGTGCAGACGTCCGGAAGAAAAACAAAACAAGAGGAGAATCATGCTCGGTGCAACATGTAAACGCGGCACTGCTGGGACAGTCTGTGAATCACGTGCTAACTGAGGTAACAACCGTCGTACCGACCGTCCCAGTCGTCTCAACAGTTAATTCCAACGGCCGACCAGCCCGTCGTCTCGACTAGCTGGTGGTGGCTATATTCTGGCGTAACTCTGATAGCCGTCGTATTATACTTCAACCGACGCGCGCAAGCAATGGGACGAGCCAGCTCTGAGCTAAACAAAGCTAGTGCTGTTGTTCCAGCTGTTCCAATCATTCCAGCGGTTCCAGCAGTCTCGACAATCCCAGCCGCGCGCGTTTCGACAGTCCCTGGGGTCTCGACAGTCTGCGGGCGTGATATTAGACATAATGATCCATTTCATATGCAGTGATGGATAATAAAGCACCAGTCAACATGGCGTATCACGGGGCAGTCCTAGGAGGACTTTCCGTTGGTTACAGTATGTTGGAAAAGAAGGTGCTGAAAATAAAGTCAGCCGATCTCGGACGTTTGGATCTAGAAGACGGAGCAAAACTTACGATTACCGTTGCGTTAGCACTGACTACACAAGACATGCTCGTTACGCAAGGGATTATTCCAGGGACAATTATGAAGTAGATTTAGAAACGCACCGGCTGTTAGCATACAATGGCATTTGTAGCACTGATGGTTGAAGATGCTCTAGCATTGTCTGGAAGCAATTATTTGTTTGGTGCCCTTGGAAGGCATGGCGAAGAAGAGAGGAAGTGGCATGACCTCGCCACCGAGCAGCTACAACAGGCTCAAGCGACATGGGTAAAAAAAGGTCAAGAACGCCTGGACTATATCAACGAACGTCAGAGGGCTGAAAGTCATGCTAACAGAACTTTCAAGTGTCACATCTCCACCAGAAAAGGTTGTGTTATCTGAGGCCCCGTACAATTGTAAACTAGGTTAATACGTCACGAGCTGTTCTCCTACTATAGACAACCAGGCGTGTACATAGTATATCCTTAAGACCTACATCTAAGCCTGTCCTGTTTTATTTATACAGATTGCACAACCAATATGTCGGCGGTCACATTACACAAAAACAGAACTGAAAATAATGTGTGAAAATCGAGATATACTAGAATATAATACACTAAATATGTGTGGCCTGATCAATATATATCTTTTAAAAGAATTAACAAGTTTTGTGCTAAATTATTACACAATTAACACACGGAACAATGTTTTGTTATGGTGGGTTTAGCTGAGCCCACTCCGTTCCGTTTACAAGCGATGCTGATTGGCCGAGAGCCATGCGCACAAAAATTGCGCGCCACAATTTCAACCCAAATGCAATCAGAGGGTTTCTCTGAATATGTCCATAAAAAGTTTACCCGGACGGTATATGGAGCCTTGCGGATTTTATTTTCAAGATTTGTAAAAATCTTCAAGGGATTACCATACCACGGCAGAGTGAAATGAATTTGAGAGAATTACTTCATTGCTAAAAATCTCCCAAATGGCTAATAGCATGTGAATGAAAATTTCGTATATAAAAGTTCAGTATATGTTGTGGTTATTTGAATGCAATGAGAAATGAAATTATTGAATGAAATACCTTATCAAATTTATCTGACTGTGCCTATGGTAGCACGATGTCAGGTTGCATGAAATACACTGAAAATTGAAAAACCTCGTGGAACTTCTTCTGGATGACAGACAGCGCCAATCTACAATGACAAGAAGGAAAGGAAATTACGAAAACGCTAATGATGGGAAACTTGTAGACAAGAAATCGCTGCAAAGCACTGCCATTCCCTTGAAGATCTAGGTTTGTTGTGTTCTTGCTCAGAGCCGAAGGTCAAGCTGCGGCAATTCCACTTTCTCTACTACTATAGATGACTTTTTAGTTCATTTATTGTAACCTCTCCATTAATTGGTAGAACGCCAAACAAAAGGATTCATAAAAGTATTTGACTATTATATTTTTTTTTCCTAAAAATTTTCAGCACTAGAATTTGTGCCATTCTAAGATAGTGGTATCCCAAAATAACGAAAATACTGTTATTTGACTATTGAAAGATTCCGTTAGTACTTTTTTAGGAAGAAACTAAGTCTAAAGCATCACTACTCACTTTGGCAAAAACCTCCGTTTTAAGTTGTCAGAGAGTTTAAAACTGAAGACGCATGACATCCATGAAAAATGATTCGCGTACGGGCATGCATTTAAATTACTTGTAAAACGATAATATTCTGAAGTATTTATTCAGGGGAAAACAAAAATGAAATTGATATCAAATTGTCATTCTCCCATTGTCAGAGTTTGTAACCAGCTGAACACTCCGTTAACACCCTCTGGCTACACTGTGCAGAAAAACGCGGTGCGCATGCGCATTAAGACTGTGTCGATTTTGGGCAAGGCTTTGGTGTAAGACCTCCCATTGAAAAGGTAATATCCTGGACAAAAGACTGACAATACAACTTGCAGCAGATCCTTTGTCAATTATATTTCGTGAGTCTTACACCAAATCGTTGCCCGATTTTGACCAACACAGTAGGGAGCATGTATCTTCATACGAGAAAGTTGAGAATTGCCTCCAGTATATCTTTTAAAAGAATTAACAAGTTTTGTGCTGAATTATTACACAACACACGGAACAATGTTTTGTTAATATGTGTTTAGCGTAGCCCACTCCGTTCCGTTTACAAGCGATGCTGATTTGGCCGAGAGCCATGCGCACAAAAGTTGCGCACCACAATTTCAACCGAAATGCAATCAGAGGGTTTCTCTGACGATAGGAGGTAGACAATCTGAGGCCATGAGAATGCAAAATATGCAATAACAGAGAAACTGAACAGAGGCAATAGGGGATTTTTTATGATCAGGCTGGTAGAAGGCAGAGAAGAATGAATGCACATAAAGCAAAGACGAAACATTTTGCCCTCTAAAGGTGATAGACTTCTGGTCATATATATACAAGTAATAAACAATGTCTTTTGAATGTACTCGCGTTGTGAATTGGGCGGCATACAAGACAATTGAATTGGAGCGATATGAACACACAGCTAGCCTTCCCCGCGCTCAGTCGCAAGCGTGCTTGTGTTTGTGCCATCAAAAGCAATTGAATCTTTGTGTGTCAAAGGTCGACGTGTAATTGACAGTGTCTGGGCCAGTCAGATGCAAATCCAACCAGAAACAATGGAATCGTGGCATACGAGCGAGAAGATCTGTGACAGTACGTACATTTATGAACCCCAACATACATATGTCCAGAAATATTTACCCGGACGGTATATGGCACTTTTGCAGTCGGATCTTATTTTCCAGATTTGTAAAAATCTTCAAGGGATTACCATACCACGGCAGAGTGAAATGAATTTTTGAGAGAATTACTTCATTGCTAAAAAATCTCCCAAATGGCTAACAGCATGCCATGTGAATGAAAATTTCGTATATAAAAGTTCATTATGTAGTGGTTATTTGAATGCAATGAGAAATGAAATTATTTCTCAAAGAAATGCCCCATCAAACTGGTCTTACTGTGGTAGCAAGATGTCAGGTACATGAAATACACTGAAAACTGAAAAACCTCCTGGAACTTCTTCTGGATGAGAGACAGCGCCAATCTACAATGACAAGAAGGAAAGGGAATTACGAAAACGCTAATGATGGGAAACTTGCAGACCAGTTGTCTTGACTATTTATAAGGTAATTTAATCCTTTTGTTTCCCTTTTGTTTATACGGATGACGTAAATTTTTTAAGACCTTTCTGAACCAACTGTTGTTGTTGTTGTTGTTGTTGTTATTAGAAAGATGGCTCAAAATGGCATTGGTCGTAGACAATATTTCCCATTTGAGACTTTATTACAAGAGCAGATTTCACTTCTTTTGACATTTTTTTGTCAGGTTAAAATTTTCAAAAAGGCACTAAATTATCAAGCGCGCATTATTTCATCTCAGAAAAATAGGAAACAAACACAAGGAAATATAACTGTTTCTTTGAACTAACTCGAAAAAATGACTGTGGAGCAAAATTGATCAAAAATGTAGTGGATTTCTCGAAGTAAAATTTTGGAATTGAAGAAACGTAATGACACTTTAACTCACGAATAAAGTTGAATCGTCTCTTCGTTGAGGACAAACAAGAATGACCTAATTGAAGTTGTTGGAAAATAGAATGTTACACGTGGCCAGCAAACTGAATTGTTCAGAAAAATGCCGATTCACATTTCTTCCTGCTCAGGTGGACTTTTTCCGGTCTCGATGCATTAACCCTCTGCACAAAATTGCAGAGGGTTAATGTCATTTAGCTGCGCATGTTTATGCATTGCTCACCCATTTTCATCGACAAACGCTTTCCTAACATGCGATTGGGATGCAGAACCATTCTGTTGGGAGAGCTACTCACCGAAATTCAATATACTACCATCTTTGCGCGATTTCGATCTCAGTATGCTGTCTCATGTTTAATGGTTCTTGCTTCGGCAGCTCGTGTGTCAGAGCTTCATGCACTCGATAGAAGGAACGTCGGACACTCAAGGAACTGGAGTTACGTGATATTGTCAACAGTTCCTGAGTTCGTGGCTAAGAATGAAACTGTCTACAATACGATGTCTCGAGAGTTCACAATTCCAGCCTTATCTGATTTCCTTTCGCGCGGTCTTGAATCTGACATGTTGATGTGTCCTGCTCGTGCACTTGCGTGTTATTTGATTCGTATTGAAGATCACAAGGCGGGTAGGAGGCACCTTAAATCCCTTTCGATCCTAAAGCTACAAAAGCAGTTAGCAAAAATACTATTTCAAGTTGGCTAAAAAAAATACGATTCGACTAGCGCGTTGGAGTTTATGGCACGGCTACACGGCTACGGATAGACAGACCACTCTTGTTAAGGAGAATTAGGACCTTTGAGATTTTCGAAAAATTTTGCGAAATCTAAAACGCCCCTCATCATTATAATGACCAAATTTTATGACACAATGATATCATGAGACATGAAATGACAAAAAATGTACTTTTTATTTTTTTTGAAAAATGTTTTCAATACCTTTGTGAAGGAAAAAGGAAACGAAATGACAAAGAATTTCGGAAGCGACTTTCAGAAAATAAATACTATAACAGGCCAGAAAAAGGATAAATAAAATGTCTCAACTAAGTTTTGGAGATCCTACGAGCAAATTTATCCATTTCGCCTGAAGCACGTGGCCGTACTTTCATATTCGACTGTGCACGTGAACACAAAACACCGCTGAAATTTCGCCATTTTGCCTCCGACGTCACAAGGAAATAAAAATAATTCAATAGAAAATAAACTACAGCAGATATTAAATTCAATTTTTTCACAAATACACAGTTAGATACGTACTTTTAAGTCCATCTGTTGGCAAAGAAATCGAATTCAGCGCTTTGAGATCACACAGGTCGGACAGAGTGACAGCGTGCTTCTTTCCCAAACAAGGTGACCCATCACATGTTAATAATATTCATACGCTCAAATAGGCATGTCGAAGATATCGTCCATAACATGTATAAACATCAAAGAGGCATCATAATTCAGTAAAATATGGTGATATTTAGAATACAAAATATTTAATTCGGCAGTTTCATTGCAGAAAATCATTTTTGGAAACCTCCCTGGAGATGTACATTTTCCAGCCGCCTTACTCTAATATCCTGTTGCCTTCTTCTCGAGAAATCGCACGAGATTTGATAATTTGGTCAAACTCAGGAAAAACAGATCATCCGTCTAATTACATCAAATTTAGACAACAAAGATGGTAGTATAGTGAATTTTGGTGAGTAGCCTCACACCTGAATGGTTGTGCATTCCGATCGCATATTTTGAAAGCGTTTGTCGATGAGAATGGGTGAACATAAACTTGCTTACCTCAATGCCATTAACCCTCCTAAACACGTGCCAACAACAGCAACAACACAAAACAACAACAACATGTTGAATGACTGTCTCATTCAGATGGACTTTGATTGACAGGTGCTCAGTTTTGTGTGAAGGGTTAAGGGGAATCCGGACATCAGAGATTTTGACATTTTTTGGTCAGGTTGAAATTTTTAAAAAGGCACTAAATTGTCAAGGGCGAATTATTTCATCTCCGAAAGATAGAAAACACAACTAAACACAAGAAAATATGATTATTTCTTTGAACTAACTCGAAAAAATGACTTTGTGGTGGAAAATTGACCAAAAATGTAGTGGATTTCTTGAAGTAAAATTTGAGAATTTCAGAAATGTAGTGACTGTTTAACTCACGAATAAAGTTGAAGCATCTCTTCGTTGAGGTCAAACAACAATGACCTACTTGAACTTTTGGGGAAATAGAATGCTACACGTGGTCAAACCAACTGAATTGTTCAGGAAAATGGCGATTCACATTTCTTCCTGCTCAGGTGGACTTCTTCCGGCCTCGATGCATTTAACCCTTCACACAAAACTGAACACCTGTCAATCAAAGTCCATCTGAATGAGACAGTCATTCAACATGTTGTTGTTGTTTTGTGGTGGTGTTGTTGTTGGCACGTGTTCAGGAGGGTTAATGACATTGAGGTAAGCAAGTTTATGTTGACCCATTCTCATCGACAAACGCTTCCAGAACATGCGATCGGAATGCACAACCATTCAGGTGTGAGGGCTACTCACCAAAATTCACTATACTACCATCTTTGTTGTCTAATTTTCATGTAATTAGACGGATGATCTGTTTTTCCTGAGTTTGACAAAATTATGAAATCTCGTGCGATTTCTCGAGAAGAAGGCAACAGGATATTAGAGTAAGGCGGCTGGAAAAAGTACATCTCCAGGGAGGTTTCCAAAAATGATTTTCTGCAATGAAACTGACGAATTAAATATTTTGTATTCTAAATATCACCATATTATACTGAATTATGATGCCTCTTTGATGTTTATACATGTTGTGAACGATATCTTCGACATGCCTATTTGAGCGTATGAATATT
This sequence comes from Hanleya hanleyi, assembly GCA_036873755.1. Lineage (NCBI taxonomy): Eukaryota > Metazoa > Mollusca > Polyplacophora > Lepidopleurida > Hanleyidae > Hanleya > Hanleya hanleyi. The sequence goes on along the minus strand of JAVTVY010019702.1, from coordinate 9,876 downwards.
ATTAACATGTGATGGGTAACCTTGTTTGGGAAAGAAGCACGCTGTCACTTGGTTCAACCTGTGTGATTTCAAAGCGCTGAATTCGATTTCTTTGCCAACAGATGGACTTAAAAGTACGTATCTACCTGTGTTTTTGTGGAAAAATTGAATTTCATATCTGCTGTAGTTTATTTTCTATTGAATTATCTTTATTTCCTTGTGACGTCGGTGGCAAAATGGCGAAATTTCAGCGGTGTTTTGTGTTCACGTGTACAGTCGAATATGAAAGTACGGCTACGTGCTTCACGCGAAATGGATAATTTCGCTCGTAGGACCTCCAAAACTTAGTTGAGTCATTTTATTTATCGTTTTCCTGGCCTGTTATAGTATTTATTTCCTGAAAGTCGCTTCACGAAATTCTTTGTCATTTCATTACATTTTTGCTTCACAAAGGTATTGAAAAAAAAATTCAAAAAAAAAGAGAAATACATTTTTTGTCATATCATGTCTCATGGTATCATTGTGTCTTAAAATTTGGTCATTATAATGATAAGGGTCGTTTTTAGAAATTTAGACTTGGCAAAAAATTCCAAAATGTCAAAAGTCCTGATGATCCTTAATGCATCGAGGCCGGAAGAAGTCCACCTGAGCAGGAAGAATTGTGAATCGCCATTTTCGTGAACAATTCAGTTGGTTTGACCACGTGTAGCATTCTATTTTCCCAAATTTGAATTAGGTCATTCCTGTTTGACCTCAACGAAGAGATGATTCAACTTTATTCGTGAGTTAAACAATCACTACATTTCTTCAATTGTCAAATTTTGCTTCAAGAAATCCACTACATTTTTGGTCAATTTTCCTCCACAAAGTCATTTTTTCGAGTTAGTTCAAAGAAATAATCATATTTTCTTGTGTTTAGTTGTGTTTTCTATCTTTCTGAGATGAAATAATGCGCCCTTGATAATTTAGTGCCTTTTTAAAAATTTCAACCTGACCAAAAAATGTCAAAATCTCTCATATCCGGATTCCCCTTAAGGGAGTGACATATGCAACTATACCTTTTTTCATAGAATCGCAAGTGATCGGATTACTAAATAGGCAATACAGTTGGTGGCCAATATCATATACCAAAATATTCCCCGAACCTTGCTGAATGTGAATATGACACCTCTTTGAACAAACAATGTAAATTGGAGAATATAATTACAAAAACAATGGTTCTTGGGACTGCCAGCAGAAGTACATCAATAGTAAACACAAAATATTGAAAAGCAGTTGAGAAAATTCTGTATAGTATGTTTTACAACGAAACTATGTTAGATACGAAAAATCATTTGGGAAGTATTTTTAAATATTTTTTTTACTTCTTCAGTAATTGTCTTAGTCTAGAAAGTTTTGTGTACCCGACATGTGGATCAAATCACAGATACTGGTATGTGTCAATTGGCAATTAATTATGCAGCTTCTTTCAGAACCAGGCACAATCACAGCAGGCTGTGAATGAATGGACCACAATAGGCAGTTGGAGATTGAATAGAAAGAATCCAGGGCATTTCCGTCACTGACTGCACAAACTGGTTTAGATGTATTAGCTTTTCAAACTAACACAGGTTGGTGACAGTAGTGTGACACACAGGTCTGTCTTGGATGGGGCTACACAGCTTTGGACTGTCCTTCATATTGGCTGACACCAATTATCATTGCCTTGGACAATTATTTTGACATAGTAGATGATAAAAAATCTTTTAAACATACTTTCCGATGGAATTTTCTTTTCTAACATAGTCTTCGTTGTATGGGTGATTTCATACAATTTTTAGGACCATCTTTCAAGAGTGTGTGTTTATTCTTTATTTACGTCTGCCGGCAGTGCCAAGACGCTTTGTTTCTGTAATTATATTCTCCAATTTACATTGTTTGTTCAAAGGGGTGTCATATTCACATTCAGCAAGGTTTGGGGAACATTTTGGCATATGATATTGGCCACCAACTGTATTGCCTATTTGGTAATCAACTCGCCTGTGATGCTATGAAAAAAGGTATAGTTGCATAACGTCTCTGGTCACGAATCCCTGTAACAGCACAGAGAGTTTCCATGGGACCGAGGCCAGCAAGATAAAGGTCGGACGAACAGATTTTATCCTGCTTTGTGGTGAGTGCAATTCCCTCTCGTTCCCTTTCAGAAATGGGCTGAGGGTTAACCCTACCTGGCCTGGGGGGGAGGGGGGGCACTTTCTGCACTATCTCCGGAACGGCAAAAAATGGAGAGCTGAAACTCCGTGACTTTATAGTTTATCTTATTGGGGTCATTTTAAGCCTATTTGCATAACCCCCCGAACAGAGGATCATGGGTAAATTCAAGATGGCGGCCACGTGGGGTACCAGAAAAGTGATGTTTTTGTCATATTTCTTCAAAATTTCTGCTTTTCCGCGATGAAAAGTGGGCAAAAACTATTTTATTTCATATCACATTAATATTTGTTAATTTTTCATGCAGTTTATGTGGAGAAATTGCAAAAATAAAAAATTCGGAAAATCTGACCGAAAAATCGACCAAAAAATGCCGTTTTTGAAAATGACGTCACTGTGACGTCATCAAAACGGCCATCTTGGATTTTTTTACATTTTTTGGTAGAGCTTGTCCCAAGGGTATAGTGTTCAGCCCCCTAGCTCGAGGGGTAAGAAAAATAATTAGTGGGGGCCATTTCGGTCCCCCCCAGGCCTGGACAGGGCCCAAAAAGCCCAGGCCAGATAGGGTTAAGGGTCATCAGGACCTTTGAAATTTTTGAATATTTTTGCCAAGTCTAAATTTCCACAACGCCGCTCATCATTTCATGACACAATGATACCATGAGACATGAAATAACAAAAAATGTTTTTTTTTTTTTTTTTTTGAATTTTATTTTCAAAACCTTTGTGAAGCAAAAATGTAATGAAATGACAAAGATTTTCGTAGCGACTTTCAGAAAATAAATACTATTACAGGCCAGGAAAACGATAAAAAAAATGACAACTAAGTTTTGGAGGTCCTACGAGCGGAATTATCCATTTCGCCTGAAGCACGTGGCCGTACATACATTTTCAACTCTGCACGTCATCGCAAATGACCGCTGAAATCTCGCCATTTTGCCTCCGACGTCACAAGGAAATAAAGATAATTCAATAGAAAATAAACTATAGCAGATATCAAATTCAAATTTTCCACAAATACACAGTAAGATACGTACTTTTCAGCCCATCTGTTGACATAGAGATCGAATTTAGCGCTTTAATTCCGCACAGTTCGGAATGTGTCGGACCATGCTTCTTTCCCAAACAAGGTGACCCATCACATCTCAATAATATTCATACGCCCAAAAAGGCATGTCAAAAATATCGTCAATAACACGTATAAACATGAAAAAAGCATGATAATTGAGTGAAATATGGTGATATTTAGCATCCAACATATTTATTCCGACAGTTTTATTGTAGGAAATAATTTCTGACAACCCCTTTGGAGATCTACTTTTCGAGCCGCCTTACTCTAATATTCCGTCGCCTGCTTCTCAAGAAATCGCGCGAGATTTGATATTTTGGTGAAACTGCATCTTAGCTTTTCGCCTGATGTCAGCTTCCCCAAGCATCATGTCACATGTCCGCTCTATTTAAACGAGCCAATGAAATTTTCCGTATTCAAATATTTTGACCTGGAAATCTCAGACGTGAGACATGTCGATTTCACTTAAGTGCTCTAGGCGCAAGATTGTGGGAGACCAAACCGAAGTTGTGCGAATTAGCTATTTTATTTCTCACTCTGATGGAGCATGCTTCTTTGTTTTTCTTGAGAAAAATCATATTACAAACGGCCTAACATATTTGAAAAAAATAAAATCGGCGGCATTTCACAGGAAAATGATATGATTTATATTTTGTGATGGGGGCACTTCGAGGCCCACCAAGGGATCATTTCACTTGATCGCTTTCTGGAGGTGTGTCTTCGTTTTATCAATGTGATTGCGCCGATGTCGGGTCTCACGGGACCAATCGGATGTGACCATTTGGGAAACGCCCTAATACGTAATAGTTACCGCATGGCTATGAGCAGAAGTTTCTACGTATGATCGTGCCATGCGTTCGGATGATGGTGAAACTGATGAAAAACAGATCATTCGTATAATTACATCAAATTTAGACAACAAAGATGGTATTATAGTGAATTTCGGTGAGTAGCCTTCCCATCTGAATGGTTCTGCATTCCGATCGCATGTTCTGAAAGCGTTTATCGATGAAAATGGGTGAGCGTAAACGTGTGTAGATGAATGACATTAACCCTCACGACCATGTGCTTACAACAACAACAACGCGAAACAACAACAACATGTTTGTGCGAAGGGTTAATGCATCTAGGCCGGAAAAGGTCCACCTGAGCAGGAAGAAATGTGAATCGCCATTTTCCCGAACAATTCAGTTTGCTTGATCACGTGTATAGCATTCTATTTTTCAACAACTTCAAGTAGGTCATTCTTTTTTGACCTCAACGAAGAGATGATTCAACTTTATTCGTGAGTTAAACAGTCACCACATTTCTTCAATTTCCAAATTTTACTACGAAAAATCCCCTACATTTTTTATCAATTTTGTTCCACAAAGTCATTTTTATCGAATTAGTTCAAAGAAATAGTCATATTTTGTTGTGTTTAATTGTGTTTCCTATCTTTCTGAGATGAAATAATGCGCCCTTGATAATTTAGTGCCTTTTTGGAAATTTCAACCTGACAAAAAAAAAAAGTCAAAATCTCTCACATCCCCCTTGGCCTTAAGGGAGTAGAGGACGTTCATTTCTAGAGGTTGAATTTTTTTTTAAATTTCAGGATTTTTTTCACCAGGTTAGGAGAAGATGATCCATGAAAAAAAAATATGGGGTCACCATACTCGTTAAAAAAATATGGCAGCCAAATGCATGTATACCACTTAAAAGCCATAACACTGAATACATAGGGAAATTTGAATTTTTTCTTCTTAGATGTTCAATAAATCAGACTTCCCAAGATCAAATTTTCCCCATTTTGCTATATAATACTAAACACATATAGTGCTTGTTAAATATGTAATAAAAACAGGGGGACACCATACTTTCTTAGTATAACAGATAAACGGAGCCTTTTCAGTCCTATTTCCAGGAGGGGGTGGGGGTGGGGAATCGGGGTGGGTGTGGAGAATATTATTGAAGATCAATTTATTAGCCATTCAGAAGTTTTTTGGTCCATCCCATCACACTATCGAACCACCAGTAAAACGCATAAATGGTTGTGTTGTGTCTTTTGTTGATTTTTATTCCATTTTGATATGTCTGGGTACTTTTATTAGGAAATTCAGCTTGTTTTGAAAAATTTGACAAATGACCATGTTGTAGCCCCATAAGAGCAGGGAAATGAACGTCCTCTACTCCCTTAAGAAGCAGAGGGATGCGAGAGATTTTGACATTTTTTTGTCAGGTTAAAATTTTCAAAAAGGCACTAAAAATGATTGTCAGAAATTATTCAAGCAAACCGAATTGTTCGTAAAAATGGCGATTCACATTTCTTCCAGCACAGGTGGACATTTTCCGGCCTAGATGCATTAACCCTTCGCACAAAACTGAACACCTGTCAATCAAAGTCCGTCTGAATAAGACAGTCATTCAACATGTTGTTGTTGTTTCGTGTTGTTGTTGTTGTTAGCACATGGTCGTGAGCGTTAATGTCATTCATCTACACACGTTTACGCTCACCCATTTTCATCGACAAACGCTTTCAGAACATGCGATCGGAATGCAGAACCATTGAGATGGGAGGGCTACTCACCGAAATTCACTATAATACCATCTTTGTTGTCTAAATCTCGATTTTAACAGTCTAGAAGTGACCTCGAACCGAGCTCGAACCGGTAGTGACCTCGAGGATCAACGGTTTCTCCTCATCCCCCGCACTAATACCAAGAGATTTGCAATTTTTATACTAGTGTCATTCAAAAACGGTGCGACAAGACGTTTTATTTTTGCTTTATACATTTCGCATTCTGAGTCCCTATTTAGCAGAATGATATACTAGTACATCGTATATTAATGGCGATTTGGTGTGGAGTTGCCCCTTCCAATGCACCTCAACCCACGAAGGCGTTTATATATACGAAATTATATTGGAAATAATTATTTCAAGTTAACTTGTGCATGTCTGCTTCGAACCCATTCCCAATGCATCAGATATTGTATACCTCCTCTTTTCAATGTCACACTCACTCTGACAATGGAAGAATGCCTCGAAACTGAAACCTACCTAGACCGTTTTGTGAAGGATTTTCATCGAGCTTACCCGTGTTGAATTTGATTTCATTCTGAGCTATCGGCTCTTAGAGGCATTGTTCTCGTGAATAACCTGGTTTTTAAAGGATTTGCGCATTTTTGCGCGCCCAGAGTTATCTGCCCCTGATCCTGTGGCGTGACGTGGAGATGACGTCCGTGTCAAAGGTCACTTCCGGGTCAAATGTTACTTCCGGGGCAAAGGTCAGGTCCGGGTCAAAGGTCACTTTCGATCATGTGACGGCCCAGCAGGAGTTATCTTCCCCTAAATAAGACCCTACGCTTCAGTTATTTCATTGTTAAACTTATGGGCAACCCCCACGCATGGGCATTGGCGGTATGGGGTGTGGCACCTTGTTTTCTCTGTCTCCCCATGTAGAACACGATGGGAACAGTCTCGTGGCCATTGTGTGATTTTTGGTGGAAAGATCCGATGAAGCATACGTAGTGTATAGGGGCAGGCCTATTTTGGGGTCGAGGTGGACCAATATTGGTTCGATTGGATCGTGTGAGGTATCAGACCTTTTCAACAAAAGTCACCCAGTGGTGAGACCTCTCCCATCGTGTTCTACATGGCGAGACAGAAATCAAGGTGCCACTCCCCATACCGCAAATGTCCTTGCGTGGGTTGCTTATTAAGTTTAACATTGAAATAACTGAAACGTACGCTCTTATTTACGGGCAGATAACTCCTGCTGGGCCATCACGTGATCGGAAGAGACCTTTGACCCGGACGTGACCTTTGACCCGGAAGTGACCTTTGGCCGGGAAGTGACCTTTGACCCGGATGTGACGTCATCCGTGACTTCATCGCCACGTCACACCACCGGTTCAGGAGCAGATAACTGGGCGCGGGAGTTTACGCTTTATATACTACTGGGAGTACAGATATATGTTGCAAGGTGTAATTCATTTCCAAATCATGTAGATGCCGTTTCTCTTATCAATATTTTGAAATAGTCACGTTCCCGCAAGCCGAAGATTCAAACGTCGTAAATAAGTGTAGATACCCCCGGTATTTTAATAAACGGGTGATTATAAACGTTTGTAAACTTTTCCAATGTTTTTATTTACCAGTACACAAAATTTCACTTTTGATAAAAAGTTTCTTCGAAAGGTGAGATACTGATTTTCGAGATATTAAGGATGTTCCAGACAATTTGAAAATAAATTGTCATTTTTCTTATACTTCGACAACCGTCAACATTCAAAATAAAGGATAAAATTCAGCAGTCACCAGGATCATTTTTGCAGAATCTAGGAATTTATATGGTCTACTGTAATGGTTTAACCCTACTACAATATATGGATTAGATAGGAATCTCATGAAAATGCCCATATTTTCATATTAAAAACGCATATTTGTTAAGAAGTTAAAAAGTCATTTTCCACAAAATGTCTAGAAAGTTTGCCGGGACAATGCTAAATCGAAAAATCTAATAAAAGTGCGGGGGGTCACCAAAGCTTTCCTCAAACTAGTAGGATGCCAACATGGCCAACCATGATCGTGAACCAAAATAACCCGGATTTCGCCTAATCCTTTCAAAACTCTTCTCTTATCAAGTCAATATTTCCCTTTTTATTCTTTTTTCTAAATATCCCAATTTTGGTAGATGCGCAGAAACATGCGCAGTAGACATAAAATTGTATTTGTCGGGAACCTCCTTAAGGATGTCCGCTGGTGGTTTTTGGCTTGGCAGGCATTTTGCCTGTTTTTCATATTGGGTTATCTCCCTTTCCCAGGTTAAGAGATAGGGATTTCCTTCAAAAGCCTTCTAGCTGAGAATTTTGCACACCAACATCCATCCAATTTGATAAATTTTGATAGACAATGCGATTATCTTCAAACAGTTAAGAAAAAGTTAAATACTATTTACATGAATTTTTCATGAATATGCTTCAAAACTAGGGCTATTCCCTGTGATTTCTGGGTTATCAAACTGAGCATGGGTCAGTCCACTTAACGTTGCCTACAGCTAAAAAATGCACACCAACCTATATTTTATTCTTCGTTTTTTCTCATATTACGCAATTATGAATGCAACAACACACATTATTCAGAAAGTTAATTACTTTGATTTACCACCAGCGGACATCCTTAAAGACGTGTCATGCATATCTTTTCATACTTCAGACATGTCATAGTGCCCATATTTAAGGGCTTAGTTGTCCACTGGTAACATTTCATCTGTCATGAAGATTATACCCGAATTTGATTAATCAAATTTTCCCAACCCTTTGTCAGTCTTTTGTCGATTTCTTTCCAGTGGCTTGGAGCATGGTCCTGAAAATTCACCCACTTATCAATCTAGACACGAGGACGATATTGAAAGAAGAAATATGAAACCTATATATTTACGTTTCTCTTTTACGTAAATGTATTCAATGGGCGTGTCAATCGGGCATAGAGCAGTTAAATAAGAACCCCAAATGCAACGTCAAATTGATCTACAAGTGTCAAACCCTAGTGATATAGTATAATATATGAAGAAAAAATTCGCCTGAGAAATACAGGAACATGAAATGAAAACTTAATATTAAAAATGAGCTGGTCAATATTTTCAACTACATGGGGAAAATAGTGGTCCAGTGCTATATTGTTTGGCACCTGTAGATCTATTTGACGCCACACAGTTTCCCCTATAATCAAAATCTACCTCTGGCATACAGGTATTTGTTTTCTTTCACTTGTCATGAATTAAAATACCTCAATATAACAAAGCAAAACAATCGGCGTAAGATCCTTGGCTCTTGTTTCACAGTTTCGTGCTTTTGTCCTCTATCGGTCTACCCCAACAATAGACCATTCGCTTACGCTTGGGCCTAGTACATGTATATTTCACAAGGACGAAGTTTACCTGTGTATGTGACATGCAGCAATGCGAACTATACATGCAGTACATTTAGTAAACGAACTTGATGGGTCATAACAAGCACTATTAGTGTTTTCTACCCGACCCGAGGATTCAGGTAAATTCAGGTAAATGCATGTTTTGTTGTATGTGTAATTTTGCTTGTGTGAGTCTTTTATTTTTCATGGGAATCCAGGTAAGGGACTCTGATTATTAAATCGTAAAACTTTTCAAGAGACGATGGAAGATATGGAACTGTTAAGCAGGTTATGGCGAGGAGAATTTATTTGCAACAGAAATGTCGAGATAGTTCAGGTTAGTGTTTTTTCCATGAAATTATCTTTGAAATTATAATGAAGAAATACTAACTTGGTATCGAACAACAGAGAGAAATTTGTGATTCCTTCAACAAAGCGCCCCAATAATGGGAACTGTTCAAGCAATATTAGCTGCCACTGTGATCGGTGTGCTTGGGTTACCCCGTGATGAGGGAAAATTGTCCATCAAGTCTTTATAGTTTAAGGGGGGATAATACCAGAAAAATAATTTGAACTTTTTTTACAGAGTGCCTTAAAAAATGTGGAATAAATGAAAAAATAATTGGAATATTCTCTTCAAACTTTCACGTCTACCAGACACATCCATGAGAAGGTCAAATATGCAGCAATTCGGGGAACTACCCGAACGATGTGAAACACATAGGCCATCAAAAATTACCAATGGAAA
>JAVTVY010019700.1:0-73763 GCA_036873755.1 Hanleya hanleyi | reverse complement strand
ACGACATACCAAAACAGTTTTAAACTCCCAAAATGCATAAAACACCATACAAAGCTAGATTCATAGCTAGTTCTAGAAGCTGCACCACCAAACTTCTGTCAACTCTGTTGATGAGGGCCCTTCAGGAGGAAAATTCATTTTGGGAATTGTGCCACTTTTTCTAAAAAAAAACTTCGGCGTTGAATGTATGCGGATATTAAAAAAATTCAAATGTCTCGCGGAAGAACTTAAGAGAAAGGACACATACCGTACAGCTATATATCGTCTCCATACAAAACAATCTCAGGCCCTGACTGACCATCTTGTTTCGTTAATAGTATCGGTGTCGAAGACAACTGATCGCCGATATGTTAATGCCAGAAGACATGATGTATTCTTTATCTCTACTACATACAAGGGATATCATTCATCGGACGTTTCTTTTTTGTAGAGTTGCTTGAATTTCTCATTAATAATATCCATGTGAAATTTATCAACACATTATATCAACAGCATATCGTATTCCAATGTGTACTAATCGTGCTCGCCTTTTGGCTGATCTTTATCTGCTATCTTGTGAATACGACTATATGCAGAGGTTTTCAAAAACCAATAATTTCAATGCCCGTTACTTCTCATCCATCAAGCGCTATATAAACGACCTTCTGGCTGTGGGTAATCGCTTTTCATAGGACACAGTGAATATATATATATATATCCACCTATACTAGATTTGAAGAAAACTACAGACAATCCTAATTGCACATTATATTTAGACATAGAAAAGTACCAGATCTCTCTTTAGGAGAGATGATTCAATTTCGACATTGCAATCTATCCATTTCTAGACAGTAATATTCCAGTGGGAACTGCATATGGTAGCATTTGCTAGAGCATGTGTGACATGTGTCGATTTTAATCAACGTCACAAAACATTATTGTAGAAGCTTCTGAACACTAAAATTTATCAAATTTTGCGATACATATCGCTTGCTGATAGGAAAATACGAACGTAGGGGGCAAGATCTATGGCGCTACGTTTCATAAGTTGTGTCTGATTCCGCTTGATCCGTAGGTAGGGGCCGTAAGATCCATGTCCCTCAACATTGGCAAAGTTCAGTAAAGCATATATGCGCACCAGAGCCATGTTTTATTTGGGCAGATTTATTATTATCACAATAGTTCGGATAAGGATCGTTAACATAAGACAACACATCTTCTCACACCGAGTCCATTTCTACATTCACACTTTGAACTAATCTTGGCATATTAACCAACCGGTTGTCTTCCAGGAACTTGTAAATAGACACGAGATCATTGAAATCTGTCATAGAACTGGGTTATTGATTGGCAGGTCTATTTCGAGTCATATTACGATAACTGACGTAGATACTGGTGAAAGACGTCACCTTACACACAATCCACATCGTAGATGCAGTTTACATTTGAAGATTGTAGGCTGTCTGATATATAGGCTAGCTTGGAGTGTGAACTCATCGTTTGGAGAATAAAGATGCATACACGACAACTAAAATCGGAACCAGATAAGTCAGCTACAAAGCATTCTCCTATTGTCAAATTATGTAACATCATAAACTGTTGTTGTTTACTCAGCCATATCTTTGCCATGTTTAGCTGTCATTCTTTGACTATAGTCTTTGTCAGATTTTGGCACCCATTCCCTGCTGTTAGAGTGGGCAATCACTCATTTAACATTTTTTGGAATATACAATAGCCACATCGGTTTACCGTGGAGATTATGTCCCACGTTCACTTGTAACAATACTAGCCTGCTGAAAAACACAGACATACGTGCACAAACGTAGGTCATCGTTAATAAACGAGGGAGCTGTATATCTATAAAAAGGTTATTAAAATGTACCGAGAAATTAAAATGGAAAGTTATATAGTATTTGTTCACTGCGTATCCGATCATAATGTGAACAGTGAAAGTGTCATATATCTTGCGCTTTAGTACAGCAGAGATAATAAAGGAATGAATTATAGCACATTTATAGGAAAAATTGTCCCGGCATAACAATCCCACCAAGTCTAATATGTATTAGTCAGTTGTTATCTGTTAAATACATCCTGTTAGAACAGTCAAGTCAAGTTGATTTCACCCACCGCAACGCGGTAGGGGGACTTTAAAATGGGTTTTGTTCCATCCTTCCGTGCGTGTCCTTGTGAATCCTTCGCAAGCGATAACTTTGAAACGCTTTGTCGAATTCCTCGGAAAATTGGCGTATACATTTCTTGCGACAAGTTGATTGGAGCTGCGTTTCAGCAATTTCTACCTGAATGGTAGCATCATTCGATTTCGTCGTCCGATCCTTTCCTGGTTGTCCGTGAGAATAATATATGTCTTCGTACGCGATAAACTCGAAGCGGATTCATCTGAAATTTGGAATATGGGTTCCTTGTCAGATGGCCATTGGTATGGTGCTTCAACAAGTTCTGTCAGCAGCTGGCGTGCGCTTCCGTCCGTTTGTGCGACATTCCTATCGCACGCGATAGAATCACATCGCTTCTTCACACTGCTGCATCATATTCCTTAAAGATATGGGTCTTTTGTCGCAAGCCCTCGCTGAGTATTGTGTTTCAGCAAGAACTGCCTGCAGACATTTTGTCTTCGCACAGGATAAAATCAAAACATTTTATCCGAACAATCCGAAATTTGGCATCTGTGTTCCATGCAAAATGACGGCGATTGTTATTGTGGTACCAATGTAGTCGAAGTAATTACGTAGAAAGCGAATATTTTGAACTTATTTTGCCACATGTGTGGATATGCTTGCACACAAACATATTTCTCAAAGAGGCAGTCGGTATGTGTTGTTCATGCACTCGGACGCGAGCTCTAAGATACGTTGTCTATCCAACGTATTTTGCATCTCATCAACTACATTTAATAACATAAATCACATTCTTAGAATCACAACTCACGTTTTTCTTTACTGTGAAGACACTAATCGAATTCTTGAATGGAAATGATGCATCTTCAACCAGGAATTCATAGGTACCGCGTCGAGAATCTGTCTATTTTGTGATTTTAGGAGAGCTGGGATTTCTACATATGTGGCACAGATTAGGATCTTTTTCAGATTAGGAGCATGTGTGGGGAGGCCTTATCCTGTATTTGCGCCTAATCGTGTCAGCGCCAAATCGTGTAAACAAATTGCGCCTATGTTGCGCCTAATCGTGTAGAAAATTTGCTCTTAATGGTGGAACTGCGCCTAATCGTGTACGCAATTTGCGCTTAATGGTGGAAATGCGCAAACCGTGTACGGAATTTGCGCCTATTTGTGTAGATGCGCCTAATCCTGTAAGGACACTGCGTTTAATCGTGCAACTGCTCCTAATCATATGAACCATCTTACGCCTAATTCCGCGTTGCGCCTAATTGTGTGAAAAAATTGCTCCTAATTGTGGAAATGCGCCTATTCGTGTAGGACATTTGCTCCTAATTGTGGAAATGCGCCTATTTGTGTAAGAAATAGGCGTCTAATCGTGGAAACGCGCTTATTCGTGGAAATCATTTTGCGCTTAATTATGTATTGCGCCTAATCGTCCAGAAAATTTTCGTCTAACTGTAGAAATGCGCCTAATCGTGTATAGAGGCTGCGCCTAAACGTGTAGTCATGAATACGACCTAATAGAGAGCAGGAATACGGATTTGAAGATTTGAACATCATGATAGGGGCTAGAATATAACTCCAAGTCAGACAGTTATTTATTGAATTGTTGTGCCCACCCCGAATTCAAGTTTTTCGGCTATATTTGTAAAAAGCTACTAAACCTCAAGAACAGTTCACGGATATCGGATATAATCTGTTCTAAAACCATACTCTGATTCATCATTTCACTTTCGGAGCAAATGATGCAAAAGGACGTAAAAGCGCTGAAATGACCATGGGGAAATGTTTCCGAAATCGGCCAATTTCAACCCATACAAAGTAATGAAAATGTAGATACGGGGAAGTGGATCTTCCCCTTGTGTGTGTATAAGGGAAAGCGTTGAAACGAGATGCCCGCCACTGTTTTTGTGATCCTTAGAGGTAGTTCTCGCGAGAGTTGGGGTAAGGTTATTGATATGCTCAATTTTTTCTACCAACCGATGAAAATATCTGCAATTTTGAAAATTTGAATTCACTAATCAAAAATCGAAACAGCCAACATTGCAAATGGTGACCCGCACAAGAGCCTGTTTAATGAGCTGTCATATCTCGCAGCGCCATCTGTATATTAAAGAGAGACAACTCCAGTAGTAGGAAAATGTTAAATTGTCTAGTAATTTTGGGGCGCTTGGGTGTGGGCGCGTCTGCGCAGTCGCGACTTCGGGTCACGTGACTTCCGGAAGACGTCACTGCCGCCAAATTTTCTTTCGAGAAGTGACCCAGGGGTCACGGTGGCAGTGACGTCATACGGTGACGTCATCAGTGTATGTGTACGTGTGCACGCCGGTGGGGGTGGATTACATAAACTGATGGCGTCATCCTGGAAAAACTTTGAGGGTGCATTCCATACCAAAATGATGTGCGGCTAAACACAGGCATGGGTTCGGGTCTTCGGCCATAAATATATGTAAAATCTTTAACAAAAACCCTGCAAAAAGTATATATTTTCTAAATGGGCGCACTCATGCCATTATTTCAGGAGGCAATTCAGCTATTGAAATTGAAAATGAACGACGTGCAATTCTCCTCAAACCTTATTCAACTTTTCTTCAACTCCATAAAATGTATGAAAATGTGTCAAATTCGACCCACAATCTAGAGAAAACGTACAAAATGATTTTCTTTTGATGCTTGTTAAAGTGTATCGTGTCCAACGGACAATTTAAAATGGTAAAAAACCAGGGGGTCGACCTACTCGTTTATTGTAAAATTTTATCGCGATAAAGGAATCAGCATTTTCGCTCCCTGAAAAAGTGCGGATTTTGGCCTGCCAGATTTTCATTTCCGAACACGATCAACTCTGTAGTGGCGCGAAAGTGCGACCAACAAGCAATTGTTATATCCTCGTTTGAAGAAATGGTGACGTCCAGCAGCGTGATACTATATATATCAGTTAGTAGAAAGACAGGAAGAATTACCATGCTGTCAAAACGGGCGACCTTCCTTATTATGAAATTGCGCGAAACCGTGGCAAGTGTGCAGTTCAAACCTGTCTGGTGGGGCTAGACGCGCATGCGCACTCAGCCCATAGTACTCCGGTACCAAAGCCTGGCTTCCTTGCCTCTCAACCCACTGGTTCTCCGTATCGCGCTCCACACCTTCCTATACGACCCGTATTGTGCTTTCTATACTACTTTGCGCGTACGAGCAGTCGATCTATTTTACTCCAGGGCTCTCGTTTGGTGCAAATCCCATGTCGCTAACCACACTGGTTCTCCATATACCGCAGGCGCACTCAATCGTGCGCATGCGCGTCCAGCCCCACCAGACAGGTTTGAACATGAGGCATTCCGCTGTTCTCATTGGTTGCTGATTGGCTCAATCAGATCGCAAGATTTTTCTCAGTCTAAAAATAGATGGATACAGCGCTATGAACACCAGTTCAGCACACAACTGCCACGACTGACACCAAGAGTCTGAACGCTTCAACGCTTCGGTGCTTCAGGTCCACTCTTCCTCCTCTGTTTCAGGGACCTGAGATGTTGAGGCGTCTAGACACGTTTCGACGCCCAGCGGCGAAAACGAATGAATGCTTCAAGTGCGGGTGGCGAAAACTATTCAACGCTTAAAGAGCGGGCGCTTCAACGTTTCAAATGCTGGCTATATGATGATTTGTCGTGGTGCTGTGATACAGTCGTCCTATGGAATATATGTCGAGTTGTCGCCCCTTGGCATACATTGTGGCGCTACAAGACATGACAGCTTATTATACTGGCTGATGACGTCACTCCCATGAGGAGAGTTCGCTCAAACATTTCTAGGATGACGCCACCAGTTTGTGTAATCCACCTCCACCGGCCTGCAGTCACGTACACATACACACACACACTGATGACGTCACCGTATGACGTCACTGCAATCGGGACCCCTAGGTCACTTCTCGAGGGAAAATTTGGCGGCAGTGACGTCTTTCGGAAGTCACGTAACCGGAAGTCTCGACTGCGCAGGCGTACCCACGCCCAAGCGCGCCAAAACTCCTAGGCAATTTAACATTTTCCTACTACTGGAGTTGTCTCCCTTTAATATACATATAGTGCTGCGAGATATGACAGTTCATTATACAGGCTCTTGTGCGGGTCACCATTTGCAATGTTGGCTGTTTCGACTTTTGATTAGTGAATTCAAAATTTAAGCGCAGGATTTTCATCGGTCGATGGAAAAAAATTGGAAAAGTCCAAGCTGAGCATATTAAATACCTTGACCCAACTCTCATGAGAAGTATCTCTAAAGATCACAAAAACAGTTGCGAACATCTCGTTTCAAAGTTTTCACTTATACACACAAGGGGTAGTTTCGCTTTCCCATATCTACATTTTCATTACTTTGTATGGGTTGAAATTGGCCGATTTCGGAAACATTTCATCATTGTCATTTCAACGCCTTTACGTCCTTTTGCAGCATTAGCTCCGAAAATGAAATGATAAATCAGAGCATGGTTTAGAACATATTATATCCGATATCCGGGAACTGTTTTGTGGTTTAGTAGCTTTTCACAATTACAGTCAAAAAACTTGAATTCGGGGTGGGCACAGCAATTCAATAAATAACTGTGTGGCTTTGAGTTATATTCGAGCCGCCCAGTATGATGTTCCAATCTTCAAATCCGTATTCCTGCTCTATATTAGGCCGTTTTCATGACTACACGTTTAGGCGCAGCCTCTATACACGATTAGGCGCATTTCCACAGTTAGGCGCAAATTTTCTACACGATTAGGCGTAATGCAAAATGATTTCCACGAATAAGCGCGTTTCCACGATTAGACGCAATTTTTCTACACGATTAGGCGCAACGCGGAATTAGGCGCCAGATTTTTCATATGATTAGGAGCAGTTGCATGATTAAACGCAGCCTCATTGCGCGTTTGGGCGCATCTACACAAATAGGTGCAAATTCCGTACATGATTAGGCGCATTTCCACCATTAAGCGCAAATTTCGGACACGATTAGGCGTAGTTCCATCAATAAGAGCAAATTTTCTACACTATTAGGTGCAACACGTTATTAGGCGTAATTTGTTTACACGATTTGGCGCTGACACGATTAGGCGCAAATACACGATTAGGCCCCCCCACAGTATGTATCTGTTTTTTTTTATCAGTTTCAGATCTTTTAGAACATTTTACATTTTGGGGATTAGATAATGAGTCTATATTCGCATCATATTCGCCAGCAACGTCCATATATAGCCTACATGACACCCATGTTTGGAGACATCTTCCTCCCATTTATAACACCGTTTTCAATCAAACATCATATCTCATATTTCTTCTGTAAATACTTTGTTGGCATGTATCGTAAATCAAAACTTCAATGGATTTCGTCACTTAAGTCAGATTGTTCAAAGGAGAGTTGAGGCCTGTTTATACTGAGCGCGAACGCGACCGCGACCGCGACCTCGACCGCGACCACTGCTACTTTCCGCGCGAATCATCGTTCGTACTGAAAGCGGCGATACGCAGATGAAACTGGCGCATTTACGATTTGACGATGTCCGGCTACACATCATCAGACAGCGACGTCATATGTATGCCTTTTGATCTCGCGCTCTGATTGGGTAATCGTTCGCGCGAACTGTTCCTAAAAAATCGCTCTGGAGGCAATGTCCACGGATTTCCGCGCGAACTAAAATTCACCCGCGTTCGCGTTCGCCGTTAGTATAAACGACTTCACTCAAATAGCAGTACATCAATCAAATGCGATCGCCGCGTTCGCGGTCGAGGTCGCAATCGCGGTCGCGTTCGCGCTCAGCATAAACAGGCCTTTAGCGCGTTTGACCTATTTTCTTCGTTTGCGACCAAACGTACACAGCGACGACAACATGGTCGAATTCACCTGTATGCACATGTATATACATGCGCTGACTGTTTGTGTCATTCATTTCCCATTCTCCCTGATGAGAAGGTGTGATCATTGTAATGTCCATATCTGGCTCAAGATGAACTGGCTAATATCAGCACTGATTCAATCAGTCTCTTGGTATGACAGAATGACTCGAGACCCGGCTGAGGATGCTCAAATCCTCAGATACAGACATTACAAACTAGTTTAACTGGATTATCGATTATTTTTTTTTAAATATGTTTTACCTGAATCAGTGGCTATTTATTCACTATTAGAAACCTGAAATAATTATACAAGTTCATAATAAATACCTGGACTCTCTGTGCCTGCGATAATACGATACATGGTTCAGAAAGATTCGTTTGATCTTGGCTAACATTGAACATAAACCGGAAGGGTCTTCCTAAATTTCTACGCCTCTCATGGGGGGTGGGGACAGATTTTGTAATATTATCTGCATTGTCCGCCGTTCGAATTTGAATCTTTTGGTATCTATATGTAGAGATAACATTCCCAGTTAATACATAACTAAATTTGACATTTCACGCTGCTGATTTTCACACAAATCAACTTTAATGAACAAATTTGCACAAAATTAGTTTTTTTTCAAGAATATCTTATCGCAAAAATGACAATAATTCAATTGGGAGACTAACACGCTAGTAACATACTTGCGAATATGAAAGAATATATGGGCCATCCATTCAACAACTAATAACAGTGTTTGTTAACTTACCTACTAGGCTTCGGGAACCTGAAGAAAATTGCAGATCCATTAACATCTAAAAGTAATATTTGCCAAAAACCAGAATTTTCTCGATTTTTTTCCACCTTCGTTTCAACGATTAGGGGAAAGTCCTTGGTACCAAGTGGAAAGTATGGTATTCGTTCTATTCAGCCGCAAATATTATTTTGATTCGCTGCTCGATAACATGCCTCCCAGGGGGACTATTTTCGGGGCCCGAGCCTTCAGCAGGCAGAGAAAGAGCAAAATCAGGACCCTATGAGTGGAGTCGTGCACAGCTTGAAATTTTGACGGATACTGTTTGTCAAAAAGTTTATCACCTTTTAGCACCTGAAACAAATTACTTCCTGTCGAAAGATGCAAGTCTAAATTCAATTAGAGAATCAGCCAGGTACATTTTTGCTAATACTTCCCAACGTGTAAATTATTTAGGAGTCTTATGCCCTCAAAACCATCGCTGCCATTTCGGCTGACTACTCCATCTGTGATACAGTCATGAAAGCACGAACCCATGCAGTGTGATCGACAAAATAATACGAATACAATGAATTTGATAAAAGTATATACGAAACCGCATTTAAAACCAACATCCCGATAAAATTAGGTGATACCCGTGTTCTTTCTGACAGTTTTGGTATTCATACTATCCAAAAGATTGTGGAAAAAACTATTATTTGTGAGTAGCGAACCATATATTATCCAAATATTTACTGGAAAACAATTACATTAGCTTGATACAGATCTTTTTTTTTCTCAATACATGAGAGAACCAAATGACCCCTCCCCCCCACCCCGTCCGCGTTTGAAACCACAAGTATATATTGTTTCTTCTGAAATGGACTACGAATTAACCCAAAAATGCTGAAAAGCTGAAGCTATATATGACGTTTGAGTTAGCCAAAGACGTCTATGACGTCTGCCAATAATACAAGGCAGGAACGATGTGGCACCTTTGATAATAACTGAATTTATTGACGAGCTTTCACAAACAGATCTGCTTCCTCAGCTGTGTAAGGTGAAATACATGTTCGCCAGAGAAATAACGGGTTGCAACAGACAGTGATACATATCAACTGGAAGAGTATGTATGATTGGTCAATCACTCCAGTAAATAGACGTATGAGAGAAACATGATATATGGTCTGCGACTGGGGACGATATGGGGAATATTGTGTGACATTACTGGTCTCTGCTTCACATTGTTACTGTGCAGAATATATCAATTTTGGATGAATAAGAAAAAACACTGAAGATATCAGGATATATTATTGAAGAAAGGACTTTGATACAAACCGGATTATCTGACTCCTCTATATGGCAAAATAGGATATGCGAATGGAGAAATAGTGGGTGATTTTACTGGGTGCCTAAATGACATTGATACAGATCGAATTATACGGCATACTCAGCTTCCAATCCGACCAATTCCATGTGTTTCACTGTGGGTTGAATAGGCAATCAGGGAAATCTTGTGTACATAGGCAAAACGGGGTGAGCTGGGTAAAATTATTGGTATCTATATGGCATTGATACATATCAAACTACCTGATCTTGGGTGAATATGCACAACGAGGAAAGGGACGGCGAAACAGATAATAAATTATATGCTCTTGGGTGAATAGGCGACAGGAAGGGAAATACTGGGATATTCATGGAGAAAGTTAAGGGGGTTTACTGAGTGAAATTGATGGTGTTTATATGACATTGTATATAGGATTTTGAGTGAATAGACACAACGAGGATATTTGATTGAAAAAATAAAGGAAAACACTGAATGAATTTAATGTTGCCTATATGGCCTGGATCACAAGAAAGGTGGACCGGCACCTAGACTGGAAAGACTCAGATATTTTAATGAGAGATGGGGAAAACTGGGTGAAAATTACTTGTGTAGATATGGCATCGATATGCGTATAGGTATATGCTAGTTTGTGAAAAGTCGAAAGGCGTGAAGATGTCTATGCCCATGGCAGTGAAAAAGACTGCATTATAAGAATATTGGGGGAACAGGCAAACAGGGAATAGTACTGAGATATACGCTTAAATGAGGAGAATGCTGGGTGATTTCATTGGCGGATATATACATTATGTATGTTTCCTATGTATTTTATTATTCCAATTGTTCTATAAATATCTTTCATAGACTTATGACCTCCACACTACACAGTGTTGCAATGGTTTCCACGCAAACTTCAAAATATGTTGTCTTACATTGACAAGCGTGTTGTCTGCCAATAGGCGCTGACACACTTTTAGCATTTTCGTTGATTTTCTGGTCGTCGGAATGAAATTGTGCAGATTCTCAGATCTTTCTGCAATTTTTGGATCATCAATGTGATCAATTACGACGGTCGGCGAATTCCCGAATGAACAACGAGGAATCGTTTATATTATCAACTTCGACTCGGCCAGTCAGAATAATGGGAACTAACATGAAGAATAAACTAAGAATAGATATTCAAACTTTGCTATTTTTGTAGACGAATTGTTTTCAATTGTCAATTACAACTGAAAATATCGCGCCGCGCCGAGCCTTCCAAGTTTACACCTTCTCCACCCCCCAGCCAATATTTCCATCATATGCAGGTAAAATGCCGAAAGAATTATAGTTATAAACCCTTTAATTTTCTCTATTCAATCAATTTGAAATAGGAAATCTAATTATAATCCACTCTTTCTTTTTGTGAAACTTTTCGGTGCTGAAAGTGAAACAATGCATCCAAAAAATGAATGTCACATATATAGGCCATGTATTATATTATAAATCAAACAGTTTTAAATTATCTAATTTTGAGATAACCGTCTTAAAATCTAGACGTTCATCTATTTACATGAAGTGAGTAAAATAATGATGCCTCGCAGGAAATATAATTGGTATCTGATATCTGATATAGCAAATATTCTGCTTTCCCATGCAGCCTAGACATCTGGTCATTCCTTTAGGTTTATACAATAATTAGGGCTGGATAGTAAAATCTCGCGGTTTTGGAATGTACATTGAAATACAAGAATCTTTAGCCAATTCACTGTATCTTCTCATGTACTGAAATACTTACAGTTATGAAGACACCCTGATGCAGGTGCCAAAATTGTCTGCTTTCCCCTCCCCCTGGCTGACTTCGGACCTACAATTTTTGTGTGTATTTATTTATTTTTTCATGTAATAAAACAATAATACAAACTAGATAGTGTTGGTACAATGACATGGTCTTTCCATGCCGGTCCCACAAGGTATCCTATCGTTGTAAATTAACTACTTTCACTTCCCGAATATCGAAAGCGTTTAACCTGACGGGTAACAGGCGAATAGCATACACGAAGTGGGGAAAATATTTTTTGTTAAATCCTCAAAACAATCAATGTTATAATCTTGAAATTTCACAAATAATCACATATATATATTCCCTCAATCAAAATTGATTACCTGTACCAGAAACTTCAGCCTAGTATTTACAAATCGCGTGAAACAACCAGGAGATTCAGACGTGAGCCGCTTCACTCGCGTATTCTGGCGCGCAATTTTAGTCGACTGAGTGTTGTTCTTAAATTAGAAAACAAATCCTTACATTCTTGTACAATCCATCGTATTTCCTCTCGAAACATTACTCAAAAACGGCGAAAGCAAATGTTCGCTAGTTTTAGGCACCTTTGTCGTCGATAACAAATGCCATCCCTGCCAAGCTTGCTTGGAAAATAGCTATATTCGTACTCGTGCCGTCAGAAGAACAGGCGCGCGTATACTTCAGGCGGAGCAATAGTAATTCCCCTTGTTTGTTTTTGAATACCAGTATCGCTCAGCATCTGTATACGCTGTATTACTATAAACTAACGGCTTTCTCTTAACTTTTCGAGTTTTTCACAATTACAATCCACGTTACGGAGTCACTGACAACGAAAGAACTCATTATCGGAAGTAACAGGCGACAAATTAGAAGTTCGTACATTCCGAAAATGAGCCAACACCGTCATGTAACACGACATCTATTTAATTGCGAACACCGGATGCCTCGAGTGCCATAACCGAATCGCTATAGCGAAATGGACAACACCCGTTCAATAGATGAAATCAACATGTGACCACGAACAGAGAGCCATTTAACGGCTTAATGGTTCGGGAAAAGAACGAAATCAGAAGTATAGAACAAAAAGTAATAAAATGTCATATATCCTAAAATGTATTCATAAGGATCGGAACGTTGTTTATTCGTTGCGTCAATACAGGAGGTTTGCTTTGTTTCTAAATACATTGATAGAGTTCCGTGCAGACATGTTCATGTTGCAGACACCACTGAGTATTATTAACGATTCTGGGTGGCCTTATTTTATGATACGGGTGGATCATTTCACTTACGAAATTCTCGGTACCGTCATCTAGGTAGTTGACATTATAGAAATAGGACTGAGGAGAGTTCAGTCGTGCATTTTACCTCCAATCTGACATCGCTGGTGTAACGCGACATCAATGTAAGTATTCCCGCTTTGAGAATTGAGTATCCTTATTCCTGCTTTGAGAATTGAGTATCCTTCTTTAATTGACAAGGATGAATAATACATCGTAGGATGATCAAAAGTTCGCAGCCTCTTCCATCATGTAACACGACGTTCATTCAAATGCGATCGCACGGATACACGATTGGTACAGTCAAGAAAGGAACTCCTGAAAGCTTTAATTTGGTGTGTCGGGTTACTTACAGGACTTCACTCCTCGCCAACGGCGAACCGCTTAATAGCTCTTCGAAACTAATCTTGCGTAAGAAATTGGATAGCTGAAATCAACCTAAATACCGGACACGTTTAAGCCGACGGCTAATAGGCAAATACCATACATGAAAAGGGGGAAAATGTTTTTTGTTATATCTCCAAAACTATTATTGTTAAAATTTTGAAATTTTGAAATTTCATGAACATTATGAGTTATCCAGTGCCGGGGAGTAGGATACGGGAATTTATCCTGTTTTCTGGTCGCGGTCGTGGGGTATTCGCCAGGAAACAGGATAAATTCCCGTATCCTACTCCCCGACACTGGATAACGAATTTATTTCTACGAGCAGCCTTTTAAACTCTGGAAAGAGACGTGATAAACTGAGTCTAAAACTTGCTAACCAAATACGAAAAAAGTGAGATGGAAAACGGCTGGAGACACGTCCAATATTTTGAAATATTCGGAATCAGCATGGTATATTTGGTCATATTTCATAGAAATATGATAAGAAATCTTGACTTTTGCTCGAAATTATAAGTCAAAAGACCGTACAGCGCTAGAGTTTGATCGCCGACTCTTCGGCTGATTGGCCGAGCCGGAGTCGAGTCGGCAAAAAACACTGCGCACAGTTCGCTAATCAAAAAAGTCTGAAAATGGTCTAATCTTGAATTAAACAGCGTGTATTAAAAATGCTTACTATATGCTAACAGTATTTTGATTCATATAACCTAGAATTGTACACGTCAAATTCATGTGTGCTCGATTATCAGCGGTAAACTCCCACACCATGCACATTGTACCGAGGTCGATCGTCGAAGACCATAACTGAGTCAAGCGTCGGCCAGATTTCGTTACCGTTAGCTGTTCAAAATCATCAGTCTCTACTCACAGTCACAGTACACTATCTTTTCCAGATTTTTCCAGTAACTGTCGGACATTTTATCGGTCAGATTAACGGAGTTGATATCCGGCATATTCTTCATTTCCAGTTCTGTCACTGGCACTCCAGCAGCCATGTTTGTTTACACTGAACACGGTGGCTAGCCCCGCCTAGAGGTCAGTCAGTGCAGTTGATTCAAGATTCAAGAATTTTATTGTACGAGACACTCAACTGCTCAATGCTAAGCAAAGTACAACGAACGACAAAACATTGTCAACAATTAAATTTTAAATAAAGGACAAGTATACATAACAAAGGATACATAAACCATTTAGCTCTATCGTGTTATTGGTATACAGAGTAGAGTAGGAGATGAATATTTATCCTCACTTCACGTGACCGCTCTCGGCCAATGACGACCCAGGATCTACTGGGAGTAGAAATAAATATATATATTCACTCGGTCGTATCGAAATCTAGTTATGATTGACCAAATGGTTTCTACAAAAGTTGAATAAAGCGTAAATTTCAAAATTTGTTAATTATCTTCTAATCTTTCAGGTATCTTTTATGAGTTCTAGTGTTTTTCTGTTATGTCATGTAATGACATACATTCATGTGCAAATTTCCACTTGCGATTTCCAACAGTTTTCGAGTTATGGCACTGTAGTCGCAAAACTGTCCGAGGTCATATCTCAAAAAGCAAGGTCGAGGTCAGCTTGGAAATTTGGTGATGTCATACCTGTATTATGGGGTACATATGTGCTAAATTACAGATTCTTGCAAGTTGTAGTTTTTTAGAAAAGTACATACAACGCTTTTTACGTTTTGTGATGTTCAAGGTCAAGGTCACATCGAATGGTTTTATAATTAGCGTCAAAAGAAAGTAAATATTGTACTCACTATTGTGTGATTGTTTCTTAAATGTCAGTGTGTTAGTTTTTCAGTAAATGGAAGCTGTATTTTCGATATTTGGATGCTTACCACTTCGCAGGTCAAAGTCAAGACCGAGTTCTGACAAAAATTCTGACCTTGTGACGTCATGTATGTCATGTGACCTTATTTTTAAGCTGATCGCATAAGCCGTTCAAGAGTTGACCACCAAACTTTGCCCTCATATAGAGACGCACCTGGATGTCAAAGGTCAAATTTAAGGTCATATTCTTTCAGTTCATCAAAGTGTTAATTAACAATAGAAGAACCAACGCCGTAGCTTACGTCGTTGTAAAATGGCGGGATTTAAAAAAGATTAAAGGAAGATTACTCCCTTTTTTTCTTACGTAACAGTTCGAAAATAGAACTAGCACATGGCCATTTATAACACTTATGAACCCTCAACTTTCCGTCAGATAAGTTGTACAGAGGTCACAAGGAAAACAGCACCAGGGTAGAGAACTCGAAAACTGCTTGTCTGGCCTACTTGTTTTATTGTATTAGTTTATTGAGAATATCTTCAAAGATTTACAGTCTAAATCTCAACTACTTCTTCTCAACCGTTTGGTCAATATTCACTAAGTGATTTTTTACTTTAAAGAATTATAACTGGAAAGATCAAGGTCAAACGTGTAACCAACGCGTCAAATTTCAGAACCATACCTAATACCTATCTGTGTGACAATTATTGTAACTGTAGTGCGAACTGTTTCGGTTGTAGGGCATAGGAAAATTTGAATAGAGTAATAGTAATAATCCATAGAATAACAATAGGTCATTCCATTAGGAAAAGGAAAGACATAAAAAACATACTTTGTACATGCATACTTGAATATAACATCTCTCGTAAGTCCGCTTTTCACTATATTTAAAATCTCGACACACATGCTTCCCCTCATACCAAACCAACAAATATAATTGCCACCTGTATAACTACCAACATAAACACTGGGACATAATTAATTGTTGACCTTGAAAACTGGTCTCGATTTTTACTCATTTGAAGTGTTACATGTTTTGAAGAAGTGTTCAAAGAGCGCCCATACCTTTTTGAATTTTTCTATTGTCCCGCTTGTTACGGCAGTATATTTTTCTGTGCAGTTGTTCTGGTACAATATATTTTGAAGACCGTTCAAATTAAGCTTTGAGTTTCTAAACTTGATGAGTATGTATTTTTTGGTCAGCAACAGCAATGTATTTATGTTACACTGCTTATGATCAAATCCTGAGATTTTCTTGTGAGCCGTAATGTCACCCCTCATTCCAATTTCAGTTTTCAGCCACCCCTCAAGACTGTCGCAAAGATTCTTAACAACTGGACAAATGATAAAAAGATATCTCTGATGTCTCTGACTCTTGATTACAATGGTCACATAAACTACAATCCGATATTCCAATTTTCGGTAGAAAGCTTTTAGTTGGGAGAATCTCATGTAAACTTTTATACTGGGTGACTCTGAGGATGGTGTATTCGATACAATGAGCCACACTTTTGAAAACTTTGTTCCAGCTGATCTGATCTGACCGGCCCAGCGCTTTTGTTTGATTTTTCCAAAGAGATTATTTTTGTACCAATTTGGCATCCCTTACCCTGATCTACCAACAAGCGGCAGTATAGCGTTATTGGTGGTATTGTTAGCGAAGAGATATCAAAGTTAGTTTGTAATTTCTTGATCTCATCTTTTGGAATATTACTCGTCAATTTATTGTATTCCACGAAAGTACCTTGTATACAAAATTTGTTTTTGAAGTCCTTAAGTATTTTGACATTCGCGTCAACAATATCTTGTAAGCCCTTAACTCGTTTTCTATATCACTGGGCCACGAAGACAGAACTATCTTTACATTTATTATTGTACCACAAAGGTTCGTTATAAATATCTTCGATAACACGGTGTTCGAGATTGTTGCATAGTAAATACCAAGCTTTGAAAGCATCTTTCTGAAAAAGATTAGTTGTTCCAGCTATGAGCATTTCTTATATATTCAGGGCCTGTATCATATATTTTGGCCCGTTTACCCTTTTTTTCACTTTGTCTCTTCCCCGATTTATCCATGTTATTTTCGATGAATGAATGCGGTTCATCCGAGTTTATAATCCTGGATAATAATTACAAGTTTGATACGGTCAACGCCTCCTTTCCATATAAAATTAAATACAACTGTATTGAAACCGTTGCTAAATATATCGGGTGGGTTTGGCAGGGCAAGGAAGAAATGAATCAGCTTTTACAGAATAGTTTTCCTAGGTATTCTTGCATTTACCTGGTTTCCCTATGTTAAGGCGTTTACTCCATCGGACGTCTATGATGCTCATCCATTAACATCAGATGAGTTGTTTGAGCTGACCTGTCCTCACAGCTCCCGCGATAGCGTATTTAAATCCGCTTAAGCTGGTGCTAGGGACCGTGTGGATACTTCATAGTATCCACATGAACACCAGCAAGAAAAGCGCGGCTGAGATACTGAGGCTACGTCCGAGATTCCTCCGTATTCTCGGGTCTGAATGCTGGGTATTCTCGGGTCTGAATGCTGGGTGTCGACGAATTCTTTCCGATAGAGTCATATGGTAGCTTTTTAGTCGCCAGACTTGCATATCGCTCCAATTGATAGTGCCAGTGATTTAATTATAGTGATTTTACCCAATAAAGTTAAGTTTCTCATTTTCCACTCGCAGAGATTATTTTCAGCTCTTTCAATTTTGCAAGATAATTGATCTTCCAAATGTTGTAAAAATGGATAGCAAAAAATTGTATGCCCAGTAGATTAAAATCGTTCAACCAGTCCAAAGTTATATTTTGACACAGTTTTAATTCCAACCCAGTAAATGCCCCTATCCAAACAGCTGTTGTTATCTCTACGTTAAGTTTTAGTCCTTAGTGTTTATAAAACTCTTCGATACATTTCAGTGCTTCCTTCAGTGATTGATCCGCACCGTCGACGGCTAGGTGTTTTCATCAGCGTGTTGGCCGATTTTGAATTGAATGTGATTTATTTCAATACCCTTTATCCTTTTGTTGTCTCTAACCATTGTTCCCAGTATTTCAGCACAAAATAAAAATATGTACGGAGAAATTGGGTCACCCTGTCTACATCCACGTTCATTCTCAAACATAGCTGACAGATGGCCATTTCGAATCATGCATGTTTGACTTTTATTGTATAATAGCTTTTCCTATTTTAGTTTTCCTAGGTATTTTTGCATTTACCAGGTTTTCACATTGTTAAGGCGTGTACCCTATCAGACGTTCATAATGCTCATCCATTGACAGCAGATGAGTTCTTTGAGCTGGTCTGTCATCACAGCTCCCGAGATAGCATATCTTATTCCGCTTTAGCCGGTGATAGGGGCCGTTTGGATACGTCATAGTCTCCACATGAACACCAGCAATAAAAGCGCGGCTGAGATACTAAGGCTACGCCTGAGATTTCTCCGTTCACTCGGGTCTGAATGTGGGTGTCGTTATTCTTTCCTGTAGAGTCCCATGGTTGTTTTTTATTCGCCCGAGGTCGCCAATTGTTCCCACGTCTTGCATATCGCCGCAATTTCGCATTTTTATCTCCAAAATTGAAGGAATCAGCACTTGTGATATCAAAGTCCAAGAAAGTCGAAAGCTTTTTCAAAATCAATCATTCATTTTCTTAAGAGTAAATCTGGTATTTCTTCTTCTTTTGTCTCAAACATTAGGTCATAACCTTATGTTCTCCCCTATGAACCTTCCTGGAATGAACCCCTTTTGATCTTCATGAATTAGTGTATCGAGGACAAAATTTAGCCTGTTAGCTATACAAAGTTGTTGGTCTCCAGTTTCTAATGTAATTTCTCGATTTGTTTGGTTTTGGGATGCATGGGCTAACTCTTTGTGTTATTAATAATTCACCTTTATTGAAGCCAGCATCGATAGATCTCAACATGAAACCTCCTAACTGCGTTCAAAAGATTAAAAACATCCTACGGGGAATCCGTCCAGACCTGGACGTTTTTAATATATATTTTTAGAGCTTTGGATAATTCTGCATATGTAACGTCTGATTTTAGTTTCTTTCATTCTATTGTATCTAGTCTTTTGGAATTTAAGTTTCTTAATAAGTTTTCAGTACAATTTGTTATAATATTCGCGCTGTTCATTAAGAATGCCGGGTGTATCGTACACATTTTGCTCCCAATTCCAATGATAGATTTGTGATATTGGTGTAATTAACTTTCTCCAAGCTTAAAAGGAATTTTGAAGGTTTTTCTCCGTCTTCCATCCACTGAGCTTTGGTTGGTGCAATTATTCCTTTCATTTTTTTTATTTCTTATAGATTCTAGTTCCTTGTTTGCATCTTCTAGCTCCTTAATTTTATTCTCATCTATTTGGACGTAATTCATTACTGTTTCATTTTCAAGTAACTCCATTTCTCTTTTATTCTCTATTTTCCGATTCGTAGATGAGAATTTTATAGTTTCTCTCATTATTTTCATTAACAATTTTTCTAGAAATAGCTGATCATCACTAATAAGATCTAACTGAGACACTGGAATATTTTGAAGGTACGTATGATAATACGAACTCGGGGCATACTCATCCAATGTCTGGTTTATTACTTCCTCTACTAGTTCTAAGTGTGCACTGTCTTTTACAAGTGAACAGTTTAATTTCCAATATTCCCTCCGGCGTTCTAAATTTTTTAAACTTGCATTTAAGAGTGATGTAAAGAATGGTATGTTTTATAGCCCGACTTAATATCAAATTCGATTGTTATGTTAAATATATCTTCACTAGTTAAGAAGAAATCAAGCCTCGCCTGTTCCTGGGGATTTGTTCGCTACGCCAGGCATACTTACGTTCATTTTCATGTAAAATTCTCCATGTATCTATATAGCCATTTCTATCAGTTAAGTTAAACACTGTTTCTCTTGCGTTCGGGCTGTTGATATTACTTTAATTTGCTGGGTCCAATTCCGGGTCCAAAACTAGATTCCAATCACCACACATAATAACCGAAGGGTTACCCAACTCCTGTACGATTTTATTTATTAAATTATAAAATGAGGGTTTATCAGTGTTAGGTCCATATAGGTTGACGAGTGTGACTGGGATATCATGCATTTTCATACTAATTATCAAGTAGTTTCATAAAGGGTCTTTCTGTATTTCATTTATTTCATATTCAAAGTTATTGTTCAATACACTAATTACACCTCCAGCTTGTTGGGGTCTGTGTGGGTGACTTGGCAGCATATACTTGATTTTTTCTTTCGAAATTAATGAAACACATCACACCTTTTCACTTCGTCAGCAAGCCCTCTGCAATTAATTTGAAGCAGTGTTTACTGTATCAGTCATGTCTAAAAATCAAATTTATGCATGCACACGTACTGTATAAAACAATGACAAAAACGTACATTATCACATATATATGGAGAGACACCGCATACAGGAGAACTATAGGAATGAAGATTGGTGTACGATAGTACAAAAAATTGCGTAGATCATTGCATTGAGACAATAGAGATATTCTATACAATAGACGTCGTTTTGTTGGTTTAGGAATGGAGATACATTTGTTATAAAATCGTGGAGAAATGTCTTGTCGCACAACAAGTCGAGTAACAAATTCCCGACAGTCTTGGACAGGGGCCAATCTGAAAACAGTATACTTTCTTCGCTGAAAGTTAAACCGATAAATAACACGGGGCGGACGTGTGCAGAGTGTATTTGCATATTTTAAATGGTAGAGTTTTAGCAGTAAACACAGTTGCATTTCGTGCAATAATTGCATGCATTTGCGAGTGACATTTAAACCTTTGAATGGTATCGGGGCTGAATGGAGTGGCGAGAGAAAACAGGTGCGTGGGGTTACAATAACCTACATGTAATTACATAGTAAGACAATAGAAATAACAAGGAAAACTTATGAAAGCTACAAAACTTAACACTCACCCTCACATTCTGCTAAATATTGCCCATTCCAATGAAAAAAATTAGACGCATATTACGAAACGTAGCGCCAAAGACCATATACGATAAACTACCATCGTGCTGTTTATCTCATACTCTGAGCAATATGGAAATATAGGATCTAATCAGTAAATAGTTTACTTATTACCTACTATCTGACACGTTCGAAAAGCACATGAATAATATATTCTTTGATAGGCATTTAGACGTCCTTATTTCTGTTATTTCTGATCGAAATAGTAGTTTAAGAGCCGCGGATTTATCGACCCATCAACTCCATGTTTTATTTAAATTTCATGGTATATTTCTTAGTTCATTTAAGATGTTTTCCAACGCTAATTATTAAAATAAATAATTAAATAATAAATAACAATGATAGAGCAGAGGGAGATATAAATAGAAGAATCGCTATGTACAAGTTCGTAAGTCTGTTTTCGGTTAGGTTATACTGGTAAACATGCATTCATTGTAATCGCGTGGATGATTCTTTTGTCTTGGCACCCCTTCGTACGCACAAATCCGTCCAGAAAAAAAACTGGGGAGCCATGGGCGTCTTCAAGATTTTTCGAGATGGCGGGGGGGGGGGGTGAGGTAGTTTCCTATGCTTTCTTTGGTATTTAGTATTGTACCACAACGGTTCGTTATAAATATCTTCGATAACACGGCGTTCGCGACTGTTGCATAGTAAATACCAAGCTTTGAAAGCATCTTTCTGAAAAAGATTAGTTGTTCCAGCTATGATCATTTTTATATATTCAGGGCCTGTATCATATATTTTGGCCCGTTTACCCTATTTTTCACTTTGTCTCTTACCGATTTATCCATATTATTTTCGATGAATGAATGAGGGTCCTCCGAGTTTATAATCCTGGGTAATAACTACAAGTTTGATACGGTCAACGCCTCCTTTCCATATAAAATTAAATACAACTGTATTGACACCTTTGCTAAATATATCGGGTGGGTTTGGCAGAGCAAGGAAGAAATGAATCAGCTTTTACAGAATAGTTTTCCTAGGTATTCTTGCATTTACCTGGTTTCCCTATGTTAAGGCGTTTACTCCATCGGACGTCTATGATGCTCATCCATTAACATCAGATGAGTTGTTTGAGCTGACCTGTCATCACAGCTCCCGAGATAGCGTATTTAATTCCGCTATAGGAGGTGCTAGGGGCCGTGTGGATACTTCATAGTATCCACATGAACACCTGCAAAACAATGCGCGACTGAGATACTGAGGCTACGTCCGAGATTCCCCCGTTTATTCGGGTCTGAATGTGGGTGTCGTTGTTCTTTCCTGTAGAGTCCCATGGTTGCTTTTTAGTCGCCCGAGGTCGCCAATTTTTCCCACTTCTTGCATATCGCCGCAATTTATCCAACTTCGCATTTTTATCTCCAAAATTGATGAAGGAAGCAACACTTGTGATATCAAAGTCCAAGAAAGTCGAAAGCTTTTTCAAAATCAATCATTCATTTTTTAAGAGTAACTGTGGTATTTCTTTTTCTTTTGTCTCAAGCATTAGGTCATAACATTATGTTCTCCCCTATGAACCTTCCTGGAATGAACCCCTCCTGATCTTCATGAATTAGTGTATCGGGGTCAAAATTTAGCCTGTTAGCTATACAAAGTTGTTGGTCCCCAGTTTCTAATGTAATTTCTCGATTTGTTTGGTTTTGGGATGCATGTGCCAACTCCCTGTCTTTTTGCTATTAATAATTCCCCTTTATTGAAGTCGGCATCGATAGATCTCAATATGAAACCGTCTAACTGCGTTCAAATGATTAAAAACATCCTACGGGGAATCCGTCCAGACCTGGACTTTTTTAATATATATTTTTCAGAGCTTTGGATAATTCTGCATATGTAACGTCTGATTTTAGTTTCTTTGATTCTATTGTATCTAGTCTTTTGAAATTGAAGTTTTTTAATAAGTTTTCAGTACTTAAATTTGGAAATCCATCCTTGAGTACAATTTGTTATAATATTCGCGATGTTCTTTAAGAATGCCGGGTGTATCGTACACATTTGCTCCCAATTCCAATGATAGATTTGTGATATTAATTAACTTTCATCAAGCTTAAAAGGAATTTTGAAGGTTGTTTCTCCATCTTCCATCCACTAAGCTTTGGTTGGTGCAATTATTCCTTTCATTTTTTATTTCTTATAGATTCTAGTTCCTTGTTTGCATCTTCTAGCTCCTTAATTTTATTCTCATCTATTTGGACGTAATTCATTACTGTTTCATTTTCAAGCCCATTTCTCTTTTATTCTCTATTTTCCGATTCGTAGATGAGAATTTTATCGTTTCTCTCATTATTTTCATTAACAATTTTTCTAGAAATAGCTGATCATCAATAATAAGATCTAACTGAGACACTGGAATATTTTGAAGGTACGTATGATCATACGAACTCAGGGTATACTCGCCCAGGGTCTGGTTTATTACTTCCTCAACTAGTTCTAAGTGTGCACTGTCTTTTACAAGTGAACAGTTTAATTTCCAATATCCCCTCCGGCGTTCTAATTTTTTTAAACTTGCATTTAAGAGTGATGTAAAGAATGGTATATTTTATAGCCCGACTTAATATCAAATTCGATTGTTATGTTAAATATACCTTCACTAGTTAAGAAGAAATCAAACCTCGCCTGTTTCCGGGGATTTTTTTTCTACGCCAGGCATACTTACGGTCATTTTCATGTGAAATTCTTCATGTATCTATATAGCCATTTCTATCAATTAAATTAAGCACTGTTTCTTTTGCGTTCGGGCTGTTGATATTATTTTAATTTTCTGGGTCCAATTCCGGGTCCAAAACTAGATTCCAATCACCACACATAATAACTGAAAGGTTACCCAACTCCTGTACGATTTTATTTATTAAATTATAAAATGAGGGTTTATCAGTGTTAGGTCCATATAGGTTGACGAGTGTGACTCGGATATCATGCATTTTCATACTAATTATCAAGTAGTTTCGTAAAGGGTCTTTCTGTATTTCATTTATTTCATATTCAAAGTTATTGTTCAATACAATAATTACATCTCCAGCTTGTGACGAGAGGAAGCTCACCCAGGCATCCAATACCCATTCGTTTTCAATAATATTTTCTATTTTGGGGTCTGTATGGGTGTCTTGGCGGCATATAATGGATGTGTTTTGTTTCGAAATTAATGAAACACATCCCACCTCTTCACTTTGTCAGCAAGCCCTCTGCAATTAATTTGAAGCAATGTTTACTGTATCAGTCATGTCTAAAAATCAAATTGATGTATGCACACGTACTGTATGAAACAATGCCAAAAACGTACATTATCACATATATATGGAGAGAATAGGAATGGAGATTGGTGTAAGATAGTACAAAAAATTGCGTAGATCATTGCATTGAGACAATAGAGATATTCTATACAATAGACGTCGTTTTGTTGGTTTAGGAATGGAGATACATTTGTTATAAAAACGAGAAGACGAAATGTCTTGTTGCGGGTAACGAATTCCCGACAATCTTGAACAGGGGCCAATCTGAAAAAAGTATACTTTCTTCGCTGAAAGTTAAACCGATAAATAACACGGGTAGGACGTGTGCAGAGTGTGTTTGCATATTTTAAATGGCAGAGTTGTGGCAGTAAACGCAGTTGCTTTTCGTGCAATAATTGCATGCATTTGCGAGTGACATTTAAACCTTTGAATGGTATCGGAGCTGAATCGAGTGGCGAGAGAAAACAGGTGTGTGGGGTTACAATAACCTACATGTAATTACATAGTAAGACAATAGAAATAACAAGGAAAACTTATGAAAGCTACAAAACTTAACACTCACCCTCACATTCTGCTAAATATTGCTCATTTCAATGAAAAAAATTAGACGCATATTACGAAATGTAGCGCCAAAGACCATATCCGATAAACTACCATCGTGCTGTTTATCTCATACTCTGAGAAATATGGAAATATAGGATCCAATCAGTAAATAGTTTATTTATTACCTACTATCTGACACGTTCGAAAAGCACATGAATAATATCTTCTTTGATAGGCATTTAGGCCTTATTGCTGTGAAGCTGACGTTTCGTGTGAGATACTTCCAACCTTTTTCAAAGCTTATGAACTACAAATGATCGAAATTGTAGTTTAAGTGCCGCTCGCCATACGAATTTCTCGACCCATCAACTCAATGTTTTATTTAAATTTCATGGTATATTTCTTACTTCATTTAAGATGTTTTCCAGCGCTAAATATTAAAATAAATAATTAAATAATAAATAACAATTGACAAAATGGCGCCTGGTGGGAGAGGACGGCTTTGAGTGAGCTCGGAGATTCCTGGTCTAAATGTGATAGAAAACGACCTATTAATGTGAAATTGTGTGTAATTTCCATGTGAGATCTCCGTACTATCGTGTATTGGTAAAAGTGGGTGTTTTTGTCCTGTGATGGACGTGATATTCTCGGATATTTGTGCCCAGGCTTTTGTGCAGAAACGTGCAAGTTTGCTGGCCATTTTGGACAGGTGACAGTGAAAATTTACCTTGTGGGTCAATAAGTTTTTCTTTGTGAATGGAAAGCTCTGTTCGTGAAAAAAGGAGACGTGGGTCTAGTACTTCGACCACTTCATCTACAAGCAGGACGCCGAAAAAACAACGACAGGCAAGTGAATTATCAGTATCATTCGACTCTGAACTTAGTGACTCATTTGATCAGGGGCTTGGTGTGTCCTCATTTGACGAAAATATGGCAGGGACCGACCTAACTGTACAACTTATACATGCTCTGAAAGACCCATCAGTAACCCAAGCTTTGTCCGACATTCTAATAGAGTCGGTTTCTCGATCAGTTGAAAAAAAATTCAACTATCGATTTGTGGAATTGGAAAATTCAATCAGTGAGCTTCGATCTATTGTGACTGAGAAAGATGAAATAATCACAGACCTTCGTAAAGAACTAAACGAAAATAACCAATACTCCAGACGTAACTCTGTGAGAATTGACGGGGTTCCCGAGGAGTTATCCGAGAGCACGGATGAAAAAGTATTGAATATCGCCAAAACAATTAAATGTTCAATAACTATTGGAGATATAGACCGATCCCATCGCGTCGGAAAATCCTCTCCGCGTACAATCGTCTGCAAGTTTGCCACATACAGGGCCAGAAATTCCTTTATCACTAAACGAAAGTTACTGAAAGATACCCAGCCTGAAAATGCCTCACCTGTGTATATCAATGAACATTTGACCCCTCAGCGAGCAAATTTGGCCGCCAAGGCCCGTGATTTAAAACGGGAGAAGAAAATAAAGGACACTTGGACTCGAGACGGTACAATTATTGTGAGACATCTCGATGACACAACTACCAGTCTAAGAACCGAATCGGACTTATTTGACCTGCAAAAGTCTCTTCGACTTGTAGTTGTCTTGAAAGCTGGCACTGCTATGGGCTCATTTGAGTAATGAAAGCCTGTACCCATAAAATTAAACTGTATATGAAATGAACATCTCTACTTCGATTTGAATGAACGGTTTGGACAATTATCTTGATATTACAGTTTTCTAACACTGTCCAACAGTCTACTATGCACAATTTTAATTTACAGTATATTTCAATCTACTTACTCAGAATCTACAAATATACCGGCTAAAATAAGTCTAAGCACCGAGTCTGACATATCTGACCTGCAAAAGTCGCTTCGATCTGGCACTCCTATGGGCTCATTTGAGTAAGGAAGCCTATATCCATAAAATTAAACTGTCTATGAAATGATAATTTCTACTTTCATTTGAACAGTCAGTTTGAACAATTGTCTTTCATATTACAGTTTCTTAACACTGTCCAAAAGTCTACTATGCACAACTTTAATTTACAGTATATTTCAATCACCTTACTCAGAATCTAAAAATATACCGGGTAAAGTAACTGGCCTGACGATGAAATGGACGTACTTAGCACGAAATGAACATACCCACCATGAAATGAACAACTTGCTATTGCGTCTCAAGTATTTGCCGCCAAATTAATACTTCTGCTCCGACCAGGGTCTACCCGGGCTTTCACACTCAAAAGTTCCTTGGAGACTTGTTTGCTCTCCCAAATGTTTATTTTACTTAGCTTATTATTTATTAGTTTATGCTATGTAGCTTTAATAAGTTCCACTTCACACATTCATTGCTATATCTTCTATTCAATTACAGTTGTCCAGTACTGTTTATCTATTCGAGAATTACGTCTTTTGCGTGCTCATGATCCTGCAAGATGTCTTGCCGCACTCCAGTTTGATTGGCTCGTGAGAGATAATGGGTAATAGTCTCGACTGTTATCGTGCGGCAATTGGACTGTTTGGTCGCTGTTTTTCTTCAACCGCCTTTTTTCTATTTAAAAATTTTGAACTTCGCGAAACTTTTCGGATTCGGTGGTACGTGTTTTCGGACATTAATTATGATACTTTCGGCCCTTACGAAAGCAAATGTCACTAATTTTTGGATATTTTCTATCTTGTTGATACTTTCCGGTGATATAGAGTCAAACCCAGGTCCAGAAAATGATCATAAAATGTCAATTGTGCACAACAACGTTTGTGGACTTGTCGAAAAACTTCACTTGGTTGAAGCTAATCTTAGCAAATTTGATATTGTAACCATTACCGAAAGTCACTTGACTCCACTTGTAGAGACGAGTAAGATAGTGCTCCCGGGTTTTCAGGAGCCTTATCGCAAAGACCGTAATCATGCATGGGGTGGGGTATGTGTTTATGTTTCACAAAACATTATGAGCAAGCGTAAACTTGAATACGAAAGTAGTGATTTAGAAATCATCTGGATAGAGCTTCAAGCTAGCCCCCAAACTCTATTGTATACTATTTATCGACCTCCAAATACACCAGTCGATAAATGGCAATTGATTTCCGACAATATTTCCAATGTTCGTGATTCTAATCCCAATACCAATATTATAGTTATGGGTGATCTGAACGACGATCTATTAAACACTAATAAATTCCACCTACGCGACATAATTAACTCCCTTGGTTTTACTCAGGTAATAACAGAACCAACCCGTCCAGTCTCAAATTCTCTCCTTGATCCCATTATCTGTAATATGCAACAACTTGTCTGCGATAGTGGCGTCTTGGTACCCTTTTGTAGTGACCACTCTCCAGTTTTCATTCTTTTAAACTCTCGTATCCCTAGGCCGTGCTCTTTCAAGCGTTTAATTTGGAACTACGACAAGGCTGATTGGGATAAATTTCGTGATATCCTTGCAAATGCAAACTTGGACGACCTACTAGATGAGAGTGATGTAGATACCTGGTGCCAACGTATTACATCTACCATTATTAAGGCATCAAAAGAATCCATTCCTAACAAATATGTATATATTCACCCGAATGACAAATCTTGGATAACAAGTAAAATTAAACATGAAATGAGAATCCGTGACAAACTCTTTAAGCAATCAAGGGTCTCCAAAACGGAAAACAACGTTGTGCTTTTCAAGCGACAAATAAATTACGTAAATTCACTCGTTCGTTCCGCGAAAGAAGATAATAAGACAAAAACAGCAGAGAAAATTGAGATTGGTAGGGTTGGTTCTAAGGATTGGTGGAAGTTGAGCAAATCGTTTTTGAAGGACGGCAATGTCAACTTCAGCGAAATTCCACCGCTTGAGAGAAATGATGGTTCTTTTGCACATGGGAGTGCGGAAAAAGCTGAAATTTTAAATTCATTTTTTACAAGTATTGCTAGTATTGATGATTCGAATGTTCAATTGCCTCCTTTATCCATGTACACTGCTAATTCTTTAGACTCATTTATTATTACCCCTACTGATGTATTTGATATATTGTCTAACCTGAACACTACCAAAGCTATAGGACCAGATAAAATTAGCCCG
Source organism: Hanleya hanleyi (assembly GCA_036873755.1). Classification (NCBI taxonomy): domain Eukaryota; kingdom Metazoa; phylum Mollusca; class Polyplacophora; order Lepidopleurida; family Hanleyidae; genus Hanleya; species Hanleya hanleyi. The sequence continues at coordinate 44,672 of JAVTVY010019700.1, read as the reverse complement.
AAATGCTTGTTCGAATCAAGAAATGTATTGTCACCAATACTTGCCCGTTTTTTAACCAATCGTTGAAAAGCTCTAAATTTCCGACCGATTGGAAACTTGCAAATGTTACACCGCTATATAAAAAAGGTGAGCGTCACACATCTAGCAATTATCGTCCAATATCACTTTTAAGCTGTCTTAGCAAAGTGATGGAAAGAGTCGTATTTAAATATATATATAATTACTTAAGGCATGATATAACTCCATGCCAATCCGGTTTCCTCCCTTCACAATCTACCGTTACTCAACTGCTAGATATTTATTTCGATTTGACCAAAGCACTTGATGAGCAGAAGGAAGTGCTTTTCTTATTTTTCGATATATCCAAAGCCTTCGACAGAGTTTGGCATAAAGGCCTCATTCACAAATTAAGACAATTTGGCATTTGCGGTAGTCTTTTGACCTGGTTTTGACCTCTTTTGATCATATTGAACAATAAGGCCAACTGGAATGACCATATTGAAGATCTTGTGTATAAAGCTCAGAAAAAACTGTCAATATTTAAGGGTTTAAAATATATACTAAATCGAAAATGTCTGGAAATCATGTACAAAAGTTTTCTAAGGCCGAATTTGGAATATGCTGACGTCGTTTGGGACAATCTTACTCAAACATCTGCTATTAGACTTGAAAATATACAAAAAGACGCACTTCGAACTATAACCGGAATAACATGTAGTGCTAGTACCGAATCATTATATGAGGAAGCTGGATTTAAGCCTCTGTCAATGAGACGAAAGGAGCACAGACTGGAAATGTTTTATCGAGTTGTAAATGGGATGACACCAGTTTCTCTGTTCGACCATCTTCCTGTTATGGCAAATGAACGAAACCCCTATAATATTCGTAATGCAGATGTATTTACCCCATATAGGTGCCGAACTCAGTTATTTCAGAGATCCTTTTTCCCGACCACTCTTCGTGATTGGAATTTACTGCCCACCCCAATAACAAGCTCCCCAACATTAGCGATATTTAAAAGTAGATTGCAAAACATGACACGCATACCCCACCCTCCGCCTTGGTATTACGTTTGTTCTCGAAAAGAAAACATTATCTTATGTCGCCTGCGAAATGGTTGTAGCAATTTAAAAACTCACTTGTTCGATAACTTCCTGTCCAATTCCGCTCTATGCAATTGTAGAAATGCAGACGAAACCATTGAACATTTCTTTTTTCACTGTCCTTTATTCCGAGAGCAAAGAGTTTCACTTTTAAGTGACCTCGAAATTTTTTACCTGTTTTCGCGCGTGCCACCCGCTTTATTTCTGCTGCTAGGCGACCCCGAGCAAAATATCGAAACAAATACTAGTATTCTCTGTGCATTAGGAAAATTTGTTGCTTCCTCTAAACGGTTTGCCTGATTTATTTGTGCTATCATCATCACTTCAAATCCTATTTCTTTTGCGGCCAGCCAGACTTGATGACTTGCGCAGAGCACGCAGATGTTTTTCTCAACCATAGTTTCTGGACATTAATTAATTTCAATCTTTTTGATAAATTTTCTATTTTGATATTCACGTTAAAACGCCATTACCTTATTTATATGTAAATAATCTGCTTTATTGCAATCTTTATTTGTACGAATATACTGTGTACTGGGGAGACGTCCTGATAAGCATATGCTTATTTCGCTCCCTGTTGCCTTTGAGCAAATAAAGTTACTTAAACCAAGAAGGCACAAGTTAAAGAATTTGTCTTTGACAATGAAATTGATATTCTGTTTCTACAAGAAACACATTTTGAAAAATTCACGGACACAACAAAATTAAATATTCCTGGTGAATGTAGGTGGGCCTATGGCTCATCTCAGAGTTGTGGAGTAGGCATTATAATACGATATTCTGTTAACTGTGTTATCAAGAATGTGCAAAGGTGTCCTCATGGCCGGTATATTGTAATTTCAGCGGACATAAATGACACATCAGTAAAATTGGTTAACATATATGCTCCTAATATACCGGCAGACAGGAAATTGTTTATCAGTGATATTGACAAGTTGATAGGTGGTAATGATGTTATCACACTTGGAGGTGACTTCAACTTTGTAGAAGATAACACAATGGACAAATGTGGTGGTAATTTGTCTTCAAGGAATGATGGAAAAAGTGAAATTGATACATTAAAAAGAGACTTCGGAATTTGTGATATTTTCAGGAAAATGTACCCTGATAAAAAAGTATATATACTTGGTCTAGATGTCAAGTCGCTACTAGAATTGATCGGTTTTATTTGTCTAATGTATTATGTAATTCTGTAACGTTATCGCATGTTGTACATGTGGCCTTTTCGGACCACTCTTGTGCTCTATTTGTCTTTCGATGATGTTTTAACTTGGGGTCCTGGCTACTGGAAGTGCAACGTGTCTGTTTTAAACGATACATTCAGTAACAATAAGGTGAAGATGGCGGACTTACCTGACAGGCTGGTGATTGCCCTCCAAGTATTTTTAATACTGTTAGTGTCCAGCTACCCGAGGGAACATATATTAGCTGATATTGACAACCCTGGGATACTAGATCCAGTTGGTGAAGCGTACACAAACGTACAAGCCAAAGATGTCGTAAATTATGGAACGTCGGTATTGTATACACGCTATGTTACAAATATGTACAATATATCTCAGACGACAACTACTGTACGTACTTCTTCATGTCGACGTTTGGAATTTCTGGTGATCAGTATTATGTTACTTGCTGGAGATGTGGAACGTAATCCTGGACCCTGTTGTGCGTGTTCTGAGGACGTTTGTGAATTCCAAAATGGATTATTATGTAGAAATTGCGAAAACGAATTTCATATAACATGTCAGGATATTAACATACATGAACTGGCTGACGTTTGGGCATTTGAAGGTCAGTGGGTATGTAACGATTGCATGCCTCTTCGTTTTGAGGACTCGCTTTGTAAAGACATGCAAATGAGCGGTCGGCCGGAAAAGTCCTGCGGAAATGAACATACCTTGACCAACCCAGATAACCCCCTGTTCTCTATACCCGTGATACAACAAGGTCTTAGGATAGCACATTTAAATATCAATAGAATATACCACAAACTTGACCAGGTCAAAATGATGCTAAAAGATAAACCATTTGATGTTCTTGGTGTGTCAGAAACATGGACAAATGACACTTTTACCGACGCCGAACTCGATATACATGTACTATACCTGGTTACAGCGTGATCAGGCGTGATCGACAGGACGGCCGCCGCGGTGGGGGCGTGGTGTTTTATATAAGCGACAGACTGGACTACGTGGACAAATCTTGTTTACTTGGAGGAACAAATGTTGAAAGTGTCTGTGTCGAAATTAAAAACAAGAACTCCAAGCCTATTTTAATCATGTGTTTTTACCGCCCCCCAAACTCTCCTGTGTCATTTTTTGATGAATTCGAAGATTTAACCGACAAATTAGTGGCAAATAATGACGAGGTGATTAATGACGAGTTGATTATTCTCCGAGATATGAATATTGATTTGAATAACTCCAAATATGCAAATTATGCAAGGCTAGTAAATTTTTTGACTGACCTTCAACTTCAGCAATTAGTGGCAAATGCAACCCGCATAACGGACAAGAGTCGGACACTTATTGACCATATTTATGTGACGCACAGAGAAAATATACTACAAACAGGTGTTGTTAATGTTGGCCTGTCAGACCACTGTTTGATATTCACTATGCGTAAATTCAGAGGAAATATTCAGAAGTCTTCTGAACATACAACTATACAATACAGGAGTATGAAGAACTTCAACAGTGACCAGTTTCTAGCTGATTTGTCCGCGGCACCATGGAGTGTAATAAATGTATTTGATGAAGTGGAAGATTCATGGTATGCCTTCAAGAAACTGTTTTTGGACATACTAGATAAACACGCTCCTCTGCGTAAAAGGAGGATCAAGGAAGGTTCAGAACCATGGATAAATGACGACGTTATAAATGAAATGCGCAAGCGCGATGATCTTCTCAAAAAGTTTGACTCGTCTGGAGATGTATCCTTGTTTGCAGCTTTCAAACGCCAGCGGAACTATTTAGTAGGATTCATCCGCCGCGTGAAAAGTGATTTCTACAAGTGCATGATTGAAGAAAATAGATATGACCCAAGATCTCTGTGGAAAACTATTAAGTCGATCCTCCCTTCTTCTAAAACAGCGCAAATTGATACAATTCGTATAAACAATGACGAAGTTAGCGATCCCATAAAAATCGCTAATGCGATGAATGAATATTTCGTCAACATTGGGAAGCAATTATCGAGCGACTCACATTCAAGTGATGAGGAATCTGAAGTGTTTGATAGTCGAATACCCGACGGAATCCAGTTTTCCATGCCCGAAGTTTCGGAAAAGTTTGTCTTGGACGAAATAAACAATATGAATCCGAATAAATCGACAGGATTCGACCATATCAGTGTCAAGGTGCTGAAAATTGCTGCACCTGTTATCTCATCTCCGCTAACACTGATTATAAATTTATCTCTGCAAACGGGATCAGTTCCAGTGGAATGGAAAACGGCAAAGGTGATTCCTATTCACAAGGATGGTGACAAAACTGATATAAATAACTACAGGCCCATCTCTATACTTCCTATTGTGAGTAAGATCATCGAACGAGCGGTGCATAATGCCTTTTATGAATACCTGGAAAATAATAACTTGATTTCCAACTCTCAGTCAGGGTTTCGTAAAAATCATTCAACGGCAACTGCATTGACCAAACTGTATAATGATCTACTGGAAAACATTGATAAAGGCAAATTTACGGTTGCGATCATGATAGACCTTAGAAAAGCGTTCGACACCGTTGACCATGAACGCCTACTTTGCAAACTCAAATCGTACGGTGTAACCAGCAGCGCACACGCCTGGTTTACGTCATATATGCACGGTAGAAAGCAATGTGTCTCTCTGAAGGGTTCCACGTCAGAACCTATGATTATCCAAACAGGGGTTCCCCAGAGGTCCATATTGGGTCCCCTGTTGTTTATAATATATATGAACGACCTTGGAGATTTGGTGCAGCAGTGTGAAATCAACAGTTTTGCCGATGATACAACAATTCACACTTCCCATGAAAGTTTACAAACTGCGATTATCCAAGCACAAACCGGGCTTGATAACATTGTTGATTGGATACGGAAAAATAAAATGTATGTAAATATTCCAAAAACGCATTATCTGGTTAAGATCAAAGACCCGGAATTGTCGAGATTCAACTCCTCCAAGCTACTCGGTGTCTTCATGGACGAACATTTAACTTTTAAAGGTCACGTAGATTATCTGTGTAAGAAAACATCCAGAAAACTTGGTATGCTGAAACGCCTCCGCCATTTATTAACTGTGGAAACTTCTAAAATGTTGTACAATAGTTTAATTCAACCTACCATTGACTATTGTGATATTGTGTGGGGTAACTGTGATCAAGGCCAGATACAACGTGTGGTTAAGTTGCAGAAACGTGGGGCGAGGATTACTCTTCAGGTCCCCTTCCATACTCCGTCAGTAGATATGTTCGCGCAGCTGAAGTGGATTTCGCTCTCAGGCCGTATTGAACTGCATAAAGCAGTCCTTGTTTACAAGGCTGTGAATGGGTTGTCTCCCATTTACCTCAGCGAATACAAAATCAAAAGACAGAGAACTACGCGTTCCATGACCCGTGGGGATCTCATTGTACCTCGTCCGAGGACCGAAATTTTTAAGAAAAGTTTTAAGTATTACGCCCCAAGGGTATGGAATGAACTCGGCATTGACATAAGAGAATCTCCATCAGTTCAGTCTTTTAAGTATAAATTCTTAAAATCGAAGAAACATTAATAATTCTTAACCCAGTCATGATTTTAACTAATTACCGTATATTGTGTATATATAGTTATTTTTAAATATGTATTGTTTTATATGTTTTTAACAGTGTTTTGTACAGTACTAAATTTTTATACTGGGCCTTGTGGAAGACTAGCTTTTGCTAAACAAGCTACCCAGTCTAAATAAAGATTTTATTATTATTATTATTATATATTGAGGTTGTAACTGAAATTGGAAGTTTGTACAGTGCCACGTTTGTCAGTACGCATGTGCCTTGCATCATCGAACAATGGGATAGTTTTAAGTCAAATGTCAAACAAATAATTCGGAGGTTTTCTATCAAAAAAGCCAGGATGTCCAAGCAAAGACTCATTGATTTAAATTTAGAATTAAATAGACTGAAATCTGATCCAATAGTAAATAGTGTGGATATTGTAGAGCTTAAGGCCACAATTAATGGTCTACAGACAGATTGTAAGAAAGGGTCTGTAATTCGGGCTAAAGCAGTCCAATTCCATGAAAGTGAAAAGCCCACTAGATATTTCCTCAGGCGAGAAAGTGCCCGTGGGAAAAAAAAATTAATCAGAAATCTGAAATGTTATATAGACTCTTCCGAGGTTTACGTAAAACAAAATGAAATTTCGTATTGTGTTAGGAACTTCTACAAGGATTTGTATTGAAAGCAAGTCACTGATGATGATATACAGGAAGAATTTTTATCTTCATTGCCTTCATTAGACGAGGCCGAAAGTCATTTGTGTGAAGGTATTATGTCTAAAGATGAGTTATTTTCCGCATTGATAGGTATGTCAAGCCACAAATCGCCCGGATGCGATGGGTTGCCATCGGAATTCTATTTGCAATACTGGTCTTTGATTGGTGATAAATATACTGAGATTATTAATAAATGTTTTAGTGAAGAACGTCTGAGTTCAAGTCAGAGATCTGGTTTGATAACTCTTTTGTGTAAGGATCCTGATAATTCGAATCTTATTAAGAATTGGCGACCTATTAGTTTATTGAACGTTGACTATAAGATCGTATCCAAAGCGTTATGTAACAGGCTTAAACAGGTGGTTGATAATATTGTGAATCAGGGTCAAACTTGTCGAATTCCTGGAAGATCCATTTTGGATAATATACGCCTTCTTCGGAATATTACGGATTATGTTGAGCAAAATGACTTGCCAGCTTGCTTCATCAGTCTCGATCAAGAAAAAGCATTTGATAGAGTGGACTGGTCATTTTTATTCAAGTGCTTAGAGAAATACAAGTTTGGCCCTGACTTTTGTAAATGGATAAAGGTGTTATATACTGATATCTCGAGTTCTATTCTGGTTAATGGCCATGTGACCGACAGCTTTTCTTTAAGTAGAGGGGTAAGGCAAGGGTGTTCGATTTCCCCTTTGTTGTATGTTTTAACTTTGGAACCTTTGATTGCTGCAATAAGGAATTGTGAATCTATTAAGGGTATTCGTATACCGGGTACCAGAAAGCAAGCAAAGGTTACAGCTTTCGCTGATGACGCCACTGTCATTGTCTCTGACAGTGAGTCGGTCAATCAAGTGGTTAAACTTGGTAATAGATTTGAAGAGGCGTCAGGGGCCAGACTCAATGTTGACAAGAGTTCTGCGTTACCATTAGGGAGATGGAAAATAGACCAATTGCCTGTTGTTGGATTTAAAGTTGTAAATAATGTCAAAATATGTGGGGTTTTCTTCGGTGAAAACCGAGACGAATTGAACAGTGCTAGTAGTGTACAAAGCGTGAATGGAGCAACATTTCACCCGGATGTAGAGGTCATTTGGGGAGGATTTGAGGAGGAGAGGTCAAGTGCAGTATAGTTCCGGCAGAAGGACCAAAAGCTACCTCCAATCCAGGAGAGTTCCAATTGTTGGAGGGGATGTATTCAGGATGTATTCATCCGCGGTGATGCGGTTTGGCCGCGGTTTTGGCGGTGATTCGGTCTCGGGAAAAAGCTTCCGCGGAGAAAAAGTAGTCCCTAGATAAAATGGTCGGATGGGATCGAGTGAGGTATCAAAGTGAAGCTTATGTGAAGGGGCATCTAATGGGCTGGGTGTGGGGTTGAACTATCGGCCTTCTGCGCATGCGCGGTGGCCGAAGGGTATGAAAATAGCCGTTTTGGAGCTAGGGGAGTCCCTAATGGCCCAATGGGGTCGAGTGAGGTATCAAAGTGAAGCCTATGTGAAGGGGCATCTAATGGGCTGGATGTGGGGTTGAAATATCGGCCTTCTGCGCATGCGCGGTGGCCGAAGGGTATGAAAATAGCCGTTTTGGAGCTAGGGGAGTCCCTAATGGCCCAATGGGGTCGAGTGAGGTATCAAAGTGAAGCCTATGTGAGGGGGCATCTGATGGGCTGGGTGTGGGGTTGAAATATCGGCCTTCTGCGCATGCGCGGTGGCCGAAGGGTATGAAAATAGCCGTTTTGGAGCTAGGGGAGCCCCTAATTGTCCGATGGGGTCGAGTGAGGTATCAAAGTGAAGCTTATGGGAAGGGGCATCTGATGGGCTGGGTGTGGGGTTGAAATATCGGCCTTCTGCGCATGCGCGGTGGCCGAAGGGTATGAAAATAGCCGTGTTGGAGCTAGGGGAGCCCCTAATGGTCCAATAGGATCGAGTGAGGTATCAAAGTGAAGCATTCGTGAAGGGGCATCTAATGGACTGGGTGTGGGGTTGAAATATCGGCATTCTGCGCATGCGCGGTGGCCCAAGGGTATGAAAATAGCCGTGTTGGAGCTAGGGGAGCCCCTAATGGTCCAATGGGGTCGAGTGAGGTATCAAAGTGAAGCCTAGGTGAAGGGGTATTTTATGGCTGGGTGGGTGCATGTAAAATTTTTCCTGAAAAAAAAAAAACGGAAAACGGACTTTATCGAAAAATCCGGGAAAATGCCTATATGGGGTATGGGGGGTATATAGGTCGCCGGGCTTAACGGGGCTCGCCTGTCAATAGAGTTATCTCCCCCTAGTTCCAGGGTGGGTGTATGTAAAAATTTTCCTGAAAAAATACGGAACACGGACTTTATTCTAAATCACGGGAAAATGCCTATATGGGGTATGGGAGGTATAGGACCATCCTGGGAAACCTACTTCTATACATTTGCGGTAGGGTTGTGGGGTCTCGTTTTACTCGTCTCGTCATTTAGAACATGATAGGAAGTGTCCCCGTGCGAATCGGTGAAATTTTTGAAAAAGTACGATATAGCCCCATATAGACATATATATATAAATATATATTCCCATACTGGAGTATAGGTTCAATGTTTATCCTACTGGGAAACCTACTTCTCGACATTTGCGGTAGGGTTGTGGGGTCTCGTTTTTCACGTCTCGTCATGTAGAACATGATAGGAAGTGTTGTGGAGCGAATCGGTGAATTTTTTGAAAAAGTCACCAAGGCCTGGGTAGGCCCATAGGCCTATACTGCATGGCTATGGGTGTATAGGGCCATACGGGGTGGCCGTGTTGGAGTCTAGGTGGGCCCCTAATGATCCTATGATGTCGTATGAGGTCTTATTTTGAAGCTCTCGTGGAGGAGCACTTGACTACACTAATGGTTGGTCCGTGTTCAATAGTCTGCGCATGCGCAGCCTGGCCGTAGTAGAGAAACCAGGCATTTTTGGGGGTATGTGGGTGTGTGTTTGGGTTAGAGATGGGCTATTCACGGTTCGAATGGGTCGTGTGAGGTATCAATGTGAAGCTTGTGTGGGGTAGAGTCAGAATGGCGTGTTTTTAAATGCAAGTCGCGTCAATCTGCGCATGCGCAGTCTGGCCGTAGTAGAGAAATCAGGCATTTTGGGGGTATGTGGGTGTGTGTTTGGGGTAGAGATGGACCGCTATGGATCCGAATAGGTCGTGGAAGGTGTCAAAGTGAAGCTTGTGTGGGTTAGAGTCAGAATGGTGTGTTTTTACGTGCAAGTCGCGTTAATCTGCGCATGCGCAGTTGGTTGTAGTAAGTAAAGTGACCATTTTGGGGCAGTACATGAAGGTATTTGGGGTCGACATGGACTATTCACGCTTCGAATGCGTCCTGGAAGGTGTCAGCTTGTAGTTCTCAGGGTGTAGACCCTGATTTGAGGGATGTTCCCGTCACCTGTGACGTCATCGGTGACGTCATCAGTACGAGTAGTAAGTAAAGTGGGTATTTTGGGGCAGTGAAAGGAAGGTATTTGGTGTAGAGATGGGCCATCCTTGGTCCGAATGCGTCCTGGGAGGTGTCATTTTGTAGGTCTCAGGGTGTAGACCCCGATTTGGGGGCTGTTCACAGCATCTGTGACGTCATTGGTGACGTCATCAGTACGAGTAGTAGCGAAAGTGAGCATTTTGGGGCAGTGAAGGAAGGTATTTGGGTAGAGATGGACCATCCTGGGTCCGAATGCGTCGTGTGGGGTGTCATCTTGTAGTTTTCGGCGTGCAGACCCCGATTTGAGGCATGTTCGCGTCATATGTGACGCCATCGGTGACGTCATCAGTAGGAGTAGTAGCCAAACAGAGCATTTTGGGGCAATGAAAGAAGGTATTTGGTGTAGAGATGGACCATCCTTGGTCAGAATGCGTCCTGTGGGGTGTCATCTTGTAGCCTTCGGGGTGGAGATCACGATTTGGGGGAAGTCCACAGCATCTGTGACGTCATTGGTGACGAAATCAGTACAAGTAGTAGCGAAAGTTAGCATTTTGGGGCAGTGAAGGAAGGTATTTGGTGTAGAGATAGACCATCCATATCTGTCATGCATTATACCAAATCTGTGCTGTATTATACCATATCTGTCCTGAATTATACCATATCTGTACTGTATTATACCATATCTGTACTGTGTTATACAATATCTGTCTGTATTATACCAAGTCTGTCCTGCATTGTACAATATTTGTCCTCTATTATACCATATATGTCCTGTATTATGCCAAATCTGTCCTGTATTATACAGTATCTGTCCTTTATTATACCAAATCTGTGCTGTATTGTAGCATATCTATACTGTATTGTACCATATGTCCTGTATTTTACAATATATGTTCTGTATTATACAATATTTGCCCTCTATTATACCATATCTGTGCTGTATTATACCATATGTGATGTATTATATAATATCTGTGCTGTATTATACCATATCTGTGCTGTATTGTATCATATATGTCCTGTGTTATACCATATCTGTGCTGTATTTTACAGTATGTCCTGTATTGTACCATATATGACCTGTATTATACCATATCTGTCCTGTATTATACACTGTTTGTCCTCTAATATACCATATCTGAGATGCATTATACCATATATCTGTGCTGTATTATACCATATCTGTCCTGCATTATACCAAATATGTGCGGTATTATACCATATCTGTGCTGTATTATCCCGTGTCTGTACTGTATTATACAGTATCTGTCCTGTATTGTACCATATATGTCCTGTATTATACCATATGTCTTGTATTATACAATGTTTGTCTTCTATTGTATCATATCTGTCATGCATCATACCATATATATGTGCTGTATTATACCATATCTGTCCTGCATTATACCAAATCTGTGATGTACTATACCATATCTGTCCTGAATTATAACATATCTGTGCTTTATTATACAATATCTGGCCTGCTTTATACCAAATCTGTGCTGTATTATACCATATCTATCTTGAATTATACCATATCTGTGCTGTATTATACCATATCTGTTCTGTGTTATACAATATCCGTTCTGTATTTTACCAAATCTATCCTGTATGGTACTATGTTTGTCCTCTATTTTACAATATACGTTCTGTATTATACAAAATCTGTGCTGTATTATACAGTATATGTCCTGTATTATATAAAATCTGTGCAGTATTATACAATATTTGCCCTCTATTATACCATATCTGTGCTGCATTATACCATGTGATGTATTATACAATATCTCTCCTGTATTATACCATATCTGTGCTGTATTGTATCATATATGTCCTGTGTTATACCATATCTGTGCTGTATTATACAGTATCTGGCCTGTATTGTACCATATATGACCTGTATTATACCATATCTGTCCTGTATTATACAATGTTTGTCCTCTAATATACCATATCTGAGATGCATTATACCATATATCTGTGCTGTATTATACCATATCTGTCCTACATTATACCAAATATGTGCGGTATTATACCATATCTGTGCTGTATTATCCCGTGTCTGTACTGTATTATACAGTATCTGTCCTGTATTGTACCATATATATCCTGTATTACACCATATCTGTCTTGTATTATACAATGTTTGTCCTCTATTGTATCATATCTGTCCTGCATTATACCAAATCTGTTCTGTACTATACCATATCTGTCCTGAATTATAACATATCTGTGCTTTATTATACAATATCTGTCCTGCATTATACCAAATCTGTGCTGTATTATGCCATATCTGTCTTGAATTATGCCATATCTGTGCTGTATTGTACCATATCTGTTCTGTGCTATACAATATCCGTTTTGTATTTTACCAAATCTATCCTGTATGGTACCATGTTTGTCCTCTATTATACAATATAAGTTCTGTATTATAAAAAATCTGTGCTGTATTATACCATATGTGATGTATTATACAATATCTGTCCTGTATTATACCATATCTGTGCTGTATTGTATCATATATGTCCTGTGTTATATCATATCTGTGCTGTATTTTACAGTATCTGGCCTGTATTGTACCATATATGATCTGTATTATACCATATCTGTCCTGTATTATACAATGTTTGTCCTCTAATATACCATATCTGAGATGCATTATACCATATATCTGTGCTGTATTATACAGTATATGTGCTGTATTATATAAAATCTGTGCAGTATTATACATTATTTGCTCTCTATTATACCATATCTGTGCTGTATTATACCATATGTGATGTATTATACAATATCTGTCCTGTATTATACCATATCTTTGCTGTATTGTATCATATATGTCCTGTGTTACACCATATCTGTGCTGTATTTTACAGTATCTGTCCTGTATTGTACCATATATGTCCTGTATTATACCATATGTCTTGTATTATACAATGTTTGTCTTCTATTGTATCATATCTGTCATGCATCATACCATATATATGTGCTGTATTATACCATATCTGTCTTGCATTATACCAAATCGGTGTTGTACTATACTATATCTGTCCTGAATTATAACATATCTGTGCTTTATTATGCAATATATGTCCTGCATTATACCAAATCTGTGCTGTATTATACCATATCTGTCTTGAATTATACCATATCTGTGCTGTACTATACCATATCTGTTCTGTGTTATACAATATCTGTCCTGCATTATACCAATCGGTATACCAATTTCTTGGATCGGAGCTCTTGGAGCTCAAAGCCTGTGGAGCTCAGAGCTGACCCCCGGCGCGCAAAGGTTTCCACCGCGGTGGAAACCTTTACACTGCGCGCGCCGGGGGTCAGCTCTGAGCTCCACAGGCTTTGAGCTCCAAGAGCTCCGATCCAAGAAATTGGTATACCGATTGGTATAATGCAGGACAGATATTGTATAACACAGAACAGATATGGTATAATACAGCACAGATATGGTATAATTCAAGACAGATATGGTATAATACAGCACAGATTTGGTATAATGCAGGACATATATTGCATAATAAAGCACAGATATGTTATAATTCAGGACAGATATAGTATAGTACAGCACCGATTTGGTATAATGCAAGACAGATATGGTATAATACAGCACATATATATGGTATGATGCATGACAGATATGATACAATAGAGGACAAACATTGTATAATACAAGACATATGGTATAATACAGGACATATATGGTACAATACAGGACAGATACTGTATAATACAGTACAGACACGGGATAATACAGCACAGATATGGTATAATACCGCACATATTTGGTATAATGCAGGACAGATATGGTATAATACAGCACAGATATATGGTATAATGCATCTCAGATATGGTATATTAGAGGACAAACAGTGTATAATACAGGACAGATATGGTATAATACAGGTCATATATGGTACAATACAGGACATACTGTAAAATACAGGACATGTATGGTATAACACAGGACATATATGATACAATACAGCACAGATATGGTATAGTACAGAACAGATTTGGTATAATGCAGGACAGATATGATACAATAGAGGACAAACATTGCATAATACAAGACAGATATGGTGTAATACAGGACATATATGGTACAATACAGGACAGATACTGTATAATACAGTACAGACACGGGATAATACAGCACAGATATGGTATAATACCGCACATATTTGGTATAATGTAGGACAGATATGGTATAATACAGCACAGATATATGGTATAATGCATCTCATATATGGTATATTAGAGGACAAACATTGTATAATACAGGACAGATATGGTATAATACAGGTCATATATGGTACAATACAGGCCAGATACTGTAAAATACAGCACAGATATGGTATAACACAGGACATATATGATACAATACAGCACAGATATGGTATAATACAGGAGAGATATTGTATAATACATCACATGGTATAATACAGCACAGATATGGTATAATAGAGGGCAAATATTGTATAATACTGGACAGATTTTATATAATACAGGACATATACTGTATAATACAGCACAGATTTTGTATAATACAGAACGTATATTGTAAAATAGAGGACAAACATAGTACCATACAGGATAGATTTGGTAAAATACAGAACGGATATTGTATAACACAGAACAGATATGGTGTAATACAGCACAGATATGGTATAATTCAAGACAGATATGGTATAATACAGCACAGATTTGGTATAAAGCAGGCCAGATATTGTATAATAAAGCGCAGATATGTTATAATTCAGGACAGATATGGTATAGTACATCACAGATTTGGTATAATGCAGGACAGATATGGTATAATACAGCACATATATATGGTATGATGCATGACAGATATGATACAATAGAAGACAAACATTGTATAATACAAGACATATGGTATAATACAGGACATATATGGTACAATACAGGACAGATACTGTATAATACAGTACAGACACGGGATAATACAGCACAGATATGGTATAATACCGCACATATTTGGTATAATGCAGGACAGATATGGTATAATACAGCACAGATATATGGTATAATGCATCTCAGATATGGTATATTAGAGGACAAACAGTGTATAATACAGGACAGATATGGTATAATACAGGTCATATATGGTACAATACAGGACATACTGTAAAATACAGCACAGATATGGTATAACACAGGACATATATGATACAATACAGCACAGATATGGTATAATACAGCACAGATATTATATAATACATCACATATGGTATAATACAGCACAGATATGGTATAATAGAGGGCAAATATTGTATAATACAGAACATATATTGTAAAATACAGGACATATGGTACAATACAGTATAGATATGCTACAATACAGCACAGATTTGGTATAATAAAGGACAGATACTGTATAATACAGGACAGATTTGGCATAATACAGGACATATATGGTATAATAGAGGACAAATATTGTACAATGCAGGACAGACTTGGTATAATACAGACAGATATTGTATAACACAGTACAGATATGGTATAATACAGCACAGATATGGTATAATTCAGGACAGATATGGTATAATACAGCACAGATTTGGTATAATGCATGACAGATATGGATGGTCTATCTCTACACCAAATACCTTCCTTCACTGCCCCAAAATGCTAACTTTCGCTACTACTTGTACTGATTTCGTCACCAATGACGTCACAGATGCTGTGGACTTCCCCCAAATCGTGATCTCCACCCCGAAGGCTACAAGATGACACCCCACAGGACGCATTCTGACCAAGGATGGTCCATCTCTACACCAAATACCTTCTTTCATTGCCCCAAAATGCTCTGTTTGGCTACTACTCCTACTGATGACGTCACCGATGGCGTCACATATGACGCGAACATGCCTCAAATCGGGGTCTGCACGCCGAAAACTACAAGATGACACCCCACACGACGCATTCGGACCCAGGATGGTCCATCTCTACCCAAATACCTTCCTTCACTGCCCCAAAATGCTCACTTTCGCTACTACTCGTACTCAGATGCTGTGAACAGCCCCCAAATCGGGGTCTACACCCTGAGACCTACAAAATGACACCTCCCAGGACGCATTCGGACCAAGGATGGCCCATCTCTACACCAAATACCTTCCTTTCACTGCCCCAAATACCCACTTTACTTACTACTCGTACTGATGACGTCACCGATGACGTCACAGGTGACGGGAACATCCCTCAAATCAGGGTCTACACCCTGAGAACTACAAGCTGACACCTTCCAGGACGCATTCGAAGCGTGAATAGTCCATGTCGACCCCAAATACCTTCATGTACTGCCCCAAAATGGTCACTTTACTTACTACAACCAACTGCGCATGCGCAGATTAACGCGACTTGCACGTAAAAACACACCATTCTGACTCTAACCCACACAAGCTTCACTTTGACACCTTCCACGACCTATTCGGATCCATAGCGGTCCATCTCTACCCCAAACACACACCCACATACCCCCAAAATGCCTGATTTCTCTACTACGGCCAGACTGCGCATGCGCAGATTGACGCGACTTGCATTTAAAAACACGCCATTCTGACTCTACCCCACACAAGCTTCACATTGATACCTCACACGACCCATTCGAACCGTGAATAGCCCATCTCTAACCCAAACACACACCCACATACCCCCAAAAATGCCTGGTTTCTCTACTACGGCCAGGCTGCGCATGCGCAGACTATTGAACACGGACCAACCATTAGTGTAGTCAAGTGCTCCTCCACGAGAGCTTCAAAATAAGACCTCATACGACATCATAGGATCATTAGGGGCCCACCTAGACTCCAACACGGCCACCCCGTATGGCCCTATACACCCATAGCCATGCAGTATAGGCCTATGGGCCTACCCAGGCCTTGGTGACTTTTTTCAAAAATTTCACCGATTCGCTCCGCAACACTTCCTATCATGTTCTACATGACGAGACGTGAAAAACGAGACCCACAACCCTACCGCAAATGTATAGAAGTGGGTTTCCCAGTAGGATAAACATTGAACCTATACCCCAGTATGGGAATATATATTTATATATATATGTACTTTTTTCGTACTTTTTCAAAAATTTCACCGATTCGCACGGGGACACTTCCTATCATGTTCTAAATGACGAGACGAGTAAAACGAGACCCCACAACCCTACCGCAAATGTATAGAAGTAGGTTTCCCAGGATGGTCCTATACCTCCCATACCCCATATAGGCATTTTCCCGTGATTTAGAATAAAGTCCGTGTTCCGTATTTTTTCAGGAAAATTTTTACATACACCCACCCTGGAACTAGGGGGAGATAACTCTATTGACAGGCGAGCCCCGTTAAGCCCGGCGACCTATATACCCCCCATACCCCATATAGGCATTTTCCCGGATTTTTCGATAAAGTCCGTTTTCCGTTTTTTTTCAGGAAAAATTTTACATGCACCCACCCAGCCATAAAATACCCCTTCACCTAGGCTTCACTTTGATACCTCACTCGACCCCATTGGACCATTAGGGGCTCCCCTAGCTCCAACACGGCTATTTTCATACCCTTGGGCCACCGCGCATGCGCAGAATGCCGATATTTCAACCCCACACCCAGTCCATTAGATGCCCCTTCACCAATGCTTCACTTTGATACCTCACTCGATCCTATTGGACCATTAGGGGCTCCCCTAGCTCCAACACGGCTATTTTCATACCCTTCGGCCACCGCGCATGCGCAGAAGGCCGATATTTCAACCCCCCACACCCAGTCCATCAGATGCCCCTTCCCATAAGCTTCACTTTGATACCTCACTCGACCCCATCGGACAATTAGGGGCTCCCCTAGCTCCAAAACGGCTATTTTCATACCCTTCGGCCACCGCGCATGCGCAGAAGGCCGATATTTCAACCCCACACCCACCCCATCAGATGCCCCCTCACATAGGCTTCACTTTGATACCTCACTCGACCCCATTGGGCCATTAGGGACTCCCCTAGCTCCAAAACGGCTATTTTCATACCCTTCGGCCACCGCGCATGCGCAGAAGGCCGATATTTCAACCCCACACCCAGCCCATTTGATGCCCCTTCACATAGGCTTCACTTTGATACCTCACTCGACCCCATTGGGCCATTAGGGACTCCCCTAGCTCCAAAACGGCTATTTTCATACCCTTCGGCCACCGCGCATGCGCAGAAGGCCGATATTTCAACCCCACACCCAGCCCATTAGATGCCCCTTCACATAAGCTTCACTTTGATACCTCACTCGACCCCATCGGACCATTTTATCTAGGGACTACTTTTTCTCCGCGGAAGCTTTTTCCCGAGACCGAATCACCGCCAAAACCGCGGCCAAACCGCATCACCGCGGATGAATACATCCTGAATACATCCCCTCCAACAATTGGAACTCTCCTGGATTGGAGGTAGCTTTTGGTCCTTCTGCCGGAACTATACTGCACTTGACCTCTCCTCCTCAAATCCTCCCCAAATGACCTCTACATCCGGGTGAAATGTTGCTCCATTCACGCTTTGTACACTACTAGTGCTCATATCCTTAATAAGGTTAAAAGGAATGTCACTTGTTGGTCTGGTCGATATCTTACCAGTTTTGGTAAAGCTGTTTTAATAAATACGGTCGCTTTAGCTGTTCTTTGGTATACAGCACAATGTGCAATGTTATCTAAACAATGTATTATCCAGTGTATTCAGAGTGTTTTTAAATTTTTGTGGGACGGAAAACCTGAGGGCTTAAAGCGTTCCGTTCTGTATAACAGTTATGACATGGGCGGTCTGAATATTCAAAATATCGATTGTAAGTTGAATACTTTTGCTGTAAAACATGTTTTGAAATTGATTTATGGCACAGATGCGGAGTGGAAACATTTTGCTATATATTGGATGGGTATTCCGCTCAGGAACGTATGTCTCGATTGGGCTAGACCTAGTATTCCACATTCTTTGGAGCCGTCAGCTTTCTATCGTTTTGTTCTGTCGGCTTGGAAGGATTTTTATAACGGGCAGCAGTTGCCTACAAAAATGTATAGCAACAAATTCATTTACACTGTTTTCCTGAGTAAGATTGTTGAATCGCCACGGGTTGTTATGGCTCAGCCATCACTGCCTTGGTCCCTTATTTGGCGAGCTGTATTTCATAACTTTATTGACAATAACCTGGTGAACTTTTCATATAAGCTTGTACATAGTATTTTACCTGTGAAAGAACGATTGTTAAGGAGGAATGTATGTACCGATGATGTGTGTGTCTTTTGTACCAATTCTGAAACCAGAAACCATCTGTTTATAGAATGTGTGGTTGTGCAGCAAGTTGTTATGCATTTGAGACAGGTGTTTTTGTTGTATGGCAGTTTTTCCCCTTCTTTTAATGAGGCACATTTGATACATAAATTATTTGGTGTTCGATTGTCGAAACAAGAAACGGCTGTGTATTCGTTCTTGACAAGTGTCTGCCTCTTTTGTGTCTGGTGTGCCCGAAACGAGATCATTTTTCAAAACAAAAGGAGATCTGTGAATTCGATTAATCAGGAGGTTAAAGCATGTATTAAGTCGAGGGTTTGTGTTGATTTTGTGCGGTTAAGTACGGCCACTTTCAAGAATACTTGGTGTCGAAATAATGCCATTTGTACATTGCAAAATTCTAAGTTAGTATTATTATTGTAGTTTTTATGTCATCTACGGTAGTAGATACATTATATAGGCATGAATTTCCCCCAGCAAAAGTTTAAAGATAACCTTCCGCCGTCCGACCAACGTACACATCCTAAAGAAAGAGTTCTTGAGCTCATCCTTGATGGCGACTATATTTCATGTTTTTCGTGATATTATTTTTCAGTCTTGGGTTTGTTACTTTGATAATATATATGTTACAATATTCGAGTACATCTTAAAATGTTGTCTTATAGCGTTTTACTTGTTTCAGTGTCTAAGTTCGCGCGTAAGGCGGCAGGGAGGTTGTCCTCGAGTGATTTGACTTCACCAATGCTGCGAACTTATTCTTTTTTCAGGCGGCGTCTTAGTACAATGGAAACGCTATATAGTGCATTATTTTAACCACTAACTTAATCTCCCTCTCTTGTTTGTAATGTTTTCATCAAATTAGTCTTGACAAACCGTGTTGCTAGACATGTTAATTTTATGCATTGGTGCCAAAATCGAGCGCCTCGTTTTCCAGTGGTTTTGTTTTGCTCTCCGCGATCACAGCTTAGTTTGTAGCCCCTCAGTCGTGTACGCTGATTACAATACAGTCTCTCCCCTTTCAATGCTGAATTAAGCTACACTGTAGATTTCTATGGACGGGTCAGGGGCACGGTTCTATGTCTAGGCAGGCTGCAGGTCAGTCTAAAATAGTGAGATCAGCAGGGAGACAGGGTGTGTTTGTGGCGAAAGTTTTTTTTCTAAAGCTGGGGTCTGATTCTTCAATGAAATAGATATGCATTGCACTGAAAGCGTAATAATGTTTCATTAGATATAGAAAGTATAAAGAGTGTCGTTTATTCGAGCAGAAGATCCCGAGAGAAGCAATGTCTTTTGTTGAAAGATATCTTCCACAACCTGTTGCCCCCTTCCCCCAAGTATTTGGGTCAAAGCATATTAGTAGATTCTACTGATAAGCTGACCATGCAGTTGTCCACGTGCTATCCTTTTGACGTTAGATTCAGATTTTCAGAAATACCACTGCGCAGGAGAATGGCAATAGCAGGGGTTTACGTGGAGTACGATACTATAAATATCTGGCACATTATCTTCTGTGTAATGTATGAAAACATGGGCTATATAAGATATTTAGTGGTAATTAATTGATTCAAAATTACTACTCAGTTCACTATTTCAGGTTACCATGCTATTCATAATACAATAATACATAATGCTACCTTTATGTGAATTGCCCTTCATCGTAACCCTCGCCATTCCGCAGAGCACTCTCCGCATATGCGATCGCCTGTGTTATATTATTGCGACGATGAGCAATCGCCAGCGAAAGAATAACCTTCCTGCTGGAGAGCGACAGACATCCAATTGAAGACCTGCAGATTGGGTTTCAGTTCATGGAAAAGTGCATTTGTGCCGACCGTTGTCTCCCAATAATGCAAGCAGACAAACACAACATCAGAAGCTGTCTCTCTTATTAAAACCAAATATATTCGTAAGAATAGTCAGTTGAAGGAGACGTATTTTATCATCAACCCATTTTTTTTTATTGACAACAACAACAACATCACGTTGCGACCAACGGCAAAAAAGTACCGTCGCTAAGTGATTTTACCGTTTGCCGTGGTTAAATGTGAGGGCTGTTCATGCAGGGTTTTTAACTATCACCAGTGCGGTAATTCCTCTAATAATTCAACCACCCTATTAGAATTCAATCACCCCCATTTTTGTGGACAAAATTGAATCAGTGGTTCTAATAACTTTGATTCCCCTCTAAACTCAGTAAAATTACTAAGAAAGAATTACTTGCATGATTTTGGACCATTTTGTCAACTTCCGGTTCCAATAAATTTGATCACCCCTTGATTTATTGGTGGAAAAGTTCACTTTCTGTGATTGAATTATTGATGTATTTTGAAGTTGCTGAAAAAAGAGTGAGAGTGAGTTTATAGGATTTAACCTCATTTTCAAAAAATATTCCGCCATATCACGGTGGCAAAAGAGAGGGTGAGGAACAGGGAAAACTACTTGTAACAGAACATATATAATGTTAGCCTGTTTAACAGTTCCATCTCTTTTCTGCGTGATGGTCTAGCTGTCAATGTGTATCAGTGGTCGAAATATTCAAAATAATCTACGTTGAAGTATTCAGTATTCTGGATCGAACAGAAACGAAGGGGAATTTCTTTAGTTGTGTGCATTTTTGACCAGTGAAATTTGACTGACAAATATGCCGTCCTCATTGATCTCAAATTTTTGAAGTGGTGACTGGACTGGTCTTTCTTCAGGGGCAAAACAATTATATGTAGCACTTAACTCCTCTGCAAGGGCGTCGGAAGCAGTATGGCAGGTACCGTACCAATTTGGCGCAAAAAAACTAAAACTTGTGCAATGAATTAACACCCCACTGCCTATAATAATTATATCGGCTACGAATATGTCTAGCTTACTTTACTTTACATATATTTTTCTAATTCAGCATCGCAGAAAACCACCATCGATTGCGTTTTCATGGTAAAAGGATTACGAAAGAACTGAAAATACACTTCATTGTGGAGTAATTTTATTCACCAGAAATCGCTCTGAACGCGTCTCCGGGGATCTAGACCCCAGGAGCTTCCGGGGTCCAGGCTGTCTCTCAACACTCGCCTGAAGTGCTATTATAGTAGTCCCCTCCTCCCCCCCCCTCTAGCTGTCTCATAAGGCTGTACCACTTCCAATTTGCTTCCAACGCCCCAGCTCTGAGATGGTTCAATCATATTTTATTACCAGGAAACCATGACAATATTTCATTGAAATGAAGGAAATAAAGAAATCATTATAGACATATTACATACCCGGTGGGTCTATCCTTTATGAACCTTTAAATGACACTAATACCCATCTCCCATCAAAGTCGCCGCCTTTGAATATACCCTACATGATATCACCCTCAGCACCAGGAGGGTAGGTTTAATAAGACTCTGTGAGTTTCCAGGGTGTAAAATCGTTGTTTAGAAAAGTTTTGCAATTTGGTTATCAGGGTAATCTAATGGTTAATACAAAAGACTGTCTCTTACTTGTTACATTAATTAGCATATGTATGGTACATTGCTTTGCTAAATATACATGTACTGGTATGGTATCTGATCTGATCCTTCTGTCTGATTAGTCAAGATACACAGTGTATGGTCAGTTGAATCCTGTAATTAGGCCAAAAAAAAACTTGTTTCTGATCACCTCACACTTTTTTCTGCTGTATTATCTGCCTTGACTGATATGAGAATTACCAACCTTTGAGTTGTCTGTAATGCAATGTTATTATGGTCATGTCTGAGATTAGGTCAGCCCTCGTTTGTCTGATTACTTTTTACGACAACTGCCGTAAAGCCCCACTTGTAGAACCAAACAGGAAAATGGCGGATCTTGAAAACCACATTTTCCAGAGAAAAATCTTGAAAGTAATGAAATTTCGTGTCTGGTTGAATTTTGTTGCAAGTCATGGAAAACTGGAATGGAATTCGAAAATGTTTGGCAGGTCAACATTTGACAGGATTTTTTTTTTACTGATTTTTGTTTGTTTGTTTTTTAACCCTGGACGTAACACTGGGCATTTATTAGTCAATGACCCTGATTTCACGAAACGTTGCCCCTGCATTTCCATGTGGTCCCGGAATCACCGGGCGTAGATTAGGCCACGCTTGACGCTGATTGGTCAATAAAACAACCGGAAAAACTATATTTCAAGGGAAATTGACTTTTTATCAAACACAGTCACACGACAGTCAGAGCAACAGAAGCGCCCTGTGTTTTAATTCCGTCATAGCAAAAAGGCACGTGTTGTTGTTGTTGTTCGCCTTATTGACCAATCAGTGTCAAGTCTCGCCTTGAGCGCTGAGCTGCAATAAAACAGAGATTGCCAAGTTCTGTTGAAGATGTAACAGTATTTTCAAGGTTGCTAAAATTCAGCGTCTTTGGATGATTTATGGCCCATATTTGACGGATTACAAGAATCTTTGGGTGACAGCATACACAACAAGCCTCTATTATGGAATGAATTAGGATGCGAAATAAAGAGGTAAACAGATTTTTGTAAAAATGTACACAGATTATGTCAAGTATTATTAACAGCATTGTACGCTGATAAACAGCTTGTATCACTGACGTCCCTACTCTCCTTGTTTCCCCTGCTGGTTCACATCGCCAAGTTCGTGCCTCTTGGCACCCAATCGCCGTGCCGTAATAGCTCGGAGATAACCAGATTCCTCATACTAACCACGATTGGATAACTACCTCACGTGATCGAAATTACGTCATGCCTTCATGATAATGAGATCACGACTCTCACGTAATGTGGAAGTCATGCCAATATTTTGACAGGGACACGCCCTCTTATCGCATCTCTCAAAGGAACTTTTCTCCGTCTTTATTACAGTCAACATTCAATTCAAAATCTGAAACAATTGAACGGTGTTTTTACGTTACCATTCTAGGGAGCTTGATTTCCTTATATACTCATGACGATAAAGCGTGGTCTTATCAGTGGGATATTAACAACATTTGCAGGGAGTTATTTGGTAATTATTTGAAGGTATCAGTAAACAAATGTTTGCAATCAGTTGACGAACCGTACAAAACAATGGAGGAAGTTATCCAAAAATCTGTTCATTCTAACTCAGAAATTAACGTAATAAGAGCTGTTTTGCCGTCCGTTTATTGTTAGTTTTGCCGTTAACGACATATGAACGTTTGAGAAGGGAGACAACTCATATTGCCAAGACTCTTCCGTAAGAGTGATATCCATTGGTCATTGGTGATTGACCTGTGCAGAGCGCCCCATTACGGCCAAGAGGCGCGAAATATGCGATGTGAATCAGCGGGGGCAACAAGGAGGGTAGGGACGTCAGTGATACAAGCTGAATAGTATGAGCGTAACAGCATTGATGATCATTCAATTTATGTACCAGTTTCGTTCCCGTCCGAAAATTATTTTTATATTGATGGATCTTCATTAAAATACAGCTGTGTTGTCTCATATCTGCAGATATCGCAAAAGATCTACTTATACTTTATTTCTCTCAAACGAGGCCTTGACTCGATTACTGTCACTGGATATCTGTACATGCATGAATGTATAAACTGAGACACATTATTACATTCCAGCTGGATGGGAGGTGAAGCCTGTTCTGAATTGATAAACCGAAATGCATCCGTATTCATTTACCCCAAATTCGCTATGGTAAATCCACTAGCAGATTCAGTAGTAGATTACATCCCAAAGCCTATAGGCTCTAGTTCATTACGATATTGATTGTACAGTTGAATATTGATATGTCAGAGCAGGAAGTCCTAATTTGTCTGTGATATATTGATATTTTAGTTGGGACTTCCATTGTGCGGCTTAATAGCATGTATATATTTCTGTGAATAAACTATTTTTCCATTTCAAAAGAAAAAAAATAAATAATTACAGCTATCAAATTGTTGCCTTAGTTCATGACATTCTGCCGGTAAAGGAGCGACTTTTGAGAAGGGGCATCGCTACAGATGATAAGTGTGTTTTTTGTCCTGCCTCAGAAACGCAAAAGCATCTTTTTGTGGAGTGTGATATTGTGAATAAAAATACAGAAATGGCAGACTAAATGGCCCTGCGTCGGTCATATATTAATTACAGACGTTGAAATTATCCATATGGAGCCTCAAAATCACCTGAAATCGAGGGTCAAGAAGATGGGCATTTCCGTCATAATAGACCCCGTGTATACAGGGAATGATGTTCACAACATCGATTATGGTGTTTTTATTCATGGCGGCCCATTTTCTCAAGTTAATGAAGGTCCAATAGGGCGCAAAGGTAATAATAAGTGCGCCATGGAGATGTTCGAGTTACCACCAGGGAAATGTATTTGTCGTCGGCATAGCGGTGAGGGAATGGAGACGCTATGAATCTTAGCTAAGGAAAGACGTGTAATCCTCCTTAAAACTTCAACTTTTCTGAAAAACTCCATAAAATATATGAAAATATGTCAAATTCTACCCGCAACCCAGAGAAAACGTATGGAATGATTTTCTTTTTATGTATGTTAAAGTGTTTCCCGTCCAAAGGACAAGTTAAAATGGCGAAAAAACAGGGGGTCGACCTACTCGTTTTTTTGTAAAATTGTATCGCCATAAAGGATTCATCATTTTCGCTTTAGGAAAAAGTGCAGATTTTGGCCCTCCAGATATTCAATTCCGGACACGATTAACTCTGTAGTGGCGGGTGACTAGGACGAGTGGGTGCGATCAACAAGCACTTGTTATATTCGTTTGGAGAAATGGTTACGTCCAGCAGGGTGATGCTATAGATATCAGTTAGTAGAAATGTAAGAAGAATTACCATGCTGTCAAAATCGGGCGACCTTCTTTATTATAAAATTAGGCAAGTGTGGAGTGCACCCTCAGACGTCGTCCATTAAAGAATATACGCGTCCATAATCCAAAGACCTATTCCATATTCCATGATGTTCCAAAAATATAAAATCCGTATCGCTGATCAGTATTCTTAAAGATGTAATCAGCCTCAAAATCGATGGATTTTGTAAACTGTGCGGTTTTCAGCAGCGAAGTTTGTTAAAGCATCACATGTAATATATTAGTTGATTGTGGGATCGCCATATACAACGAATGAAAGCGGGTGGGGCAAGGGGTATTTTCGTACTCCGTTTTGGGGTAATTTTCATTATCCGTTCTCAGTTCTGAGGAAAACTAATTTTGCGTACACACGTTCTGGACGTATTCCACGTTCACCGTATTTTCCTAATTTTAATTCTCTGTTCTCTGTTCCACCAAGTTATAATTTTGCGTTCCTCGTTTTGTGAGATTCGTTATTTACGTTCCCGTTCACACCGTCACTCTCGTATACATTGCTTGCCTGCAAGAGGGGACGCAACTCAAGCGAATTCACCTCTTCTGTGTGCGTCGGAACAACGCTGTTGTGGAGAATGACGTGATCATGAGTGCAACAACAATCCTCTTCTTCGATTCCGTGGTCCAATTTTGAAATTCCAATGGCGACATAGACCTATTAGTTTTTTTATAAATCCACATCCGAAAACCGTCCTTAAATATCACTCAAGTTACTTATATCATGAATTCCACGAAAAAGCGGACATCTTTTCGCATAAAATTCACTCCACATTCTTTCGTAGACCATATATTAGCATGCTGTTTTTTTCTATTCGCTTCCTATGATCTCCCGGGACACGTCAATAACAGAGAAGATGTGTTTTAATCGAGAAATATTTTTCCTGCAATTTTTGTACCTGAAATTGTCAAAGAAGAAAAGTTGCATTTTACTGAAAACTATACTATTTTGAAACATCTGTAGAAAAGATATCGATGTCTTGTTGGCCCAGAACCCCCCGCAATGAAATCTGATAAAAAAAAATTGAGAGAGATCAGAGAACCCTGGGAGTCCACGTAGAAATAATGTCTTAAATTGATATGTATAAATGAACGGATGTGCATTATGTAATTAGAGTATCATGTAGGCGTACCATCATCTATTCAAGTGGTCTGTGAGCGTATTTTATTAGGAAAGAATCCACCAGGGCGAAGCGCAAACTGATTAAAAAAATGTCAAGTCAGAAAAACCCATCTATGTTTCATGATTCACAGAAATCTATTTCTGAATGTATACGATCTTTTTATGAACAATTGTACACTGAGCAACAGACGGATGTCGAATGTCAAAATGATTTTTTGTCAAGTCTGCCACAATTGAATGAACAGAGTAAAAACTTATGTGAAGGTTTACTAACTGAAAGAGAATTATATTTAGCGTTAAGTAACATGTCAAAATACAAGTCACCAGGTTGCGACGGGTTACCGGCTGAATTTTATGTGCAGTATTGGTCTTTGTTAGGTAAAAAATTTACCGAAGTTGTCAATTATTGTTATGAAAAGGGCGTTTTGAGTCCAAGTCAGCGTTCTGGGCTAATAACTTTATTATGTAAAGATGCTAATAATCCGGAGTCCATAAAGAACTACAGACCTGTGAGTTTGCTGAACTGTGATTACAAAATTGTATCTAAAGCTCTTTGTAATCGTTTGAAAGAAGTAATTGAATTTATTGTTCACCAAAATCAAACCTGTGGAGTACCCGCGGTAGAAGTATTTTCGATAATATACATCTTCTGCGGAATACATATGAATATGTTGAGCAAAAGGATTTTGGAGCATGTTTTCTGAATTTGGACCAGGAGAAGGCCTTTGACCGAGTAGAGTGGTCTTTTCTTTTTAGATGTTTAGAACAATATGGTTTTGGACATGACTTTTGCCGTTGGGTTAAATTATTATATACTGATATAACAAGTTCTGTTACTGTTAACGGTCATGTGACTGAAGCGTTTGGTTTATCAAGGGGTGTTAGACAGGGTTGTGCCTTGTCCCCTCTGTTGTATGTATGCTCACTGGGGCCATTTTTAGCGGCAGTCAGAGCCAGCGTTGAAATCAAAGGTATACGTATACCAGGTACACGTAAAGAAGCCAAGGTGTCTGCCTTTGCAGACGATACAACAATTATACTGTCTGAGAGAGATTCGATTCCCCCTGTCGTTGACCTGTCAAAAAAGTATGGAAGGGCATCGGGAGCAGTGTTGAATTTGGGAAAGAGTACTGCATTACCGATAGGTAATTGGAACGAAAATTCGATTCCTGATTCCGGATTCAATGTGGTTAAAAATGCTAAGGTTTGTGGTGTGTACTTTGGCAAAGATCAGGGGGAATTGAACTCCTCTCATGTTTTAAACAAAGTGAAAAAAAGAGTGTCCAATTGGACGGGAAGATATTTGACACTGAGGGGTAAATCTGTTTTAATTAACACGGTTGCACTTGCAATGCTCTGGTTCACGGCACAGTGTGTAATCTTACCTAAAAAATGTGTTAAACAATGTACCCAAGATGTTTTTAAGTTCTTGTGGGATGGAAACCCCGAAGGTGTAACTAGGAATGTTTTATATAACAAGTTTTCATGTGGTGGTTTAAATATTCAGAACATTGACTGTAAACTCAAAACATTTGCAGTGAAACATGTTTTAAAGTTAATTTATGGATCAGTCGCCGACTGGAAATATTTCGCAATATATTGGATAGGATTATCCTTGAAGAATGTACGTCCAGAATATGCTAGACCAAATGTTCCGCATTCTGAGACCATGCCTGTGTTTTATAAATTTTGTACTTGGCGCGTGAAGGGAATTTTATAGCGGACAGACCTTGCCTCAAACAATGTACGGATGTAAATATATATATAGCATCTTTGTAAATAGAACGGTGGAAGCGCCACAGTTGCTGTGGACAAATATATGGGATAATGTATTTCACATGTTTATGAATCACAATCTTGATAATTTTAATTTTAAGTTAGTCCATGATATTTTGCCGGTAAAAGAGCGTTTATTGCGTCGTAATGTGGCAACTGACGATAAATATGTATTTTGCCCTGCCTCTGAAACTCAGAAACACCTTTTCATAGAATGTACCGTTATTAAACAGGTGCTTGAAGAATTTAAATTGATATTCACACGGTACGATGGGTTTTTCCCGGTTATGAACGACAGTCATCTGTTTCATAAATTATTCACAGTACGTATGTCAAATGAGGTCAAAGTATTGTACATGTATCTAATCAATGTCTTGTTATTTAGTACATGGTGTGCACGAAACGATGTGGTGTTTCAAAGGAAATATAGAACATTTCAGTCTATCACTGTGGTCGCAAAGCAAACTATTAAAAGTAGAGCACATGTGGACTTTATTAGGTTGGAAAGAGAAACCTTTCGCAGGATATGGTGCAGAAATAATGCAATTTGTAAAATACAACTGTCAAGACTTATCTATTCTTGTAGTCCATAGAGACTGATTGCAAACTTTGAAAGAACGAATTAAGACAGTCCAATTTTGTCTGTGATATTTATTAAATTTTAAAGGACTGAACTGTGTGATGGTTCAAAAGTATGTATTATCAATGTAATTGTATATATCTGTGAATAAATTATTTATCTTTCAAAAGAAAAAAAAATGCTTTGATAATTACAGCTATCAAATTGTTGCCAACATGTTTCAAAAAAACTTCCAAGATATTCCTCATTTTCGGATTCTTCTTTTCAGCTAATTGCATGGAAAATATATAAGTGCTCCTTATTGTTGTATTCAGTCATGTTACAAATTGTGATAAGTGATTGAATTATCATAGTCTATACCCTAGCCGTAATTTCCCAACAAGAATCTGCTACTCACCCAGGATGTGAAAGTACGGCGCTATATTTGCTTTCCATCAACTCACATTTGCAGAGTGCCACTGGTCTCCAATTTGTCTTGCATTCCCGTGAAAAGTATCACAAGGCATGTCACGATTATAGGAGACTATTAAGACAAGTATGAAAGTCAAGTTAGTATGAAATTTTAAATATCATTCATGAGCATAACTTTGTGTTGACATCACTACTCGGGAAAATAAACAAAGCAGACTAATAGTTTGAGATGTCTTCTGTCGGCCCAGCTTATAGAGCGCCTAAGGACATTGATTTCTAATTGTCGCATCCTTCCTTATAGCTGCTTACCTGGAAATATATATCATGAATTATCATAGTTTTCACCATAGTTGTATTTTTCAAAAATTTGCTACTCACCCAAGATTTGAAAGCACGGATTTGACAGCACGGCGCCATATTTAGTATCTATCCACCCATTAGTGGATTCGCAGAGTGCCGCTCATTTCCTGTTTGTCTTGCATTCCAGCGAAAAGGATTTGAAGAACCGTCAGAATTATAGTAGACAATTCTGATTATAACAGTATTTTCGTTATTTTGGGATAACACTATCTTAGAATAGCACAAATTCTAGTGCTGAAAATTTGATCGAGTCCCGTGCGGGATTCGAACCAGCTACCCCAGAGTCAGGCACCTAATCGCCAGCACTGTATGTCGGCGATCTAAACCACTCGGCCAACGGGCCTCCCACAAAAATAGGAGGTAGCAGACCGGTAGTCTTGAAAGCGAACATACAGTACCTCTCTGATGATCGTAATGACACAGCTCCCAAAGCTGAATAGATATATTTTTTATCATTTAGAAAGTGATCGTATAACAGTATTTTCGTTATTTTGGGATAACACTATCCCAAAATTAGCTGCCGATTAGGTGCCCGACTCTGGGGTCGCTGGTTCGAATCCCGCACGGGACTCGACCAAATTTTCAGCACTAGAATTTGTGCTATTCTAAGATAGTGTTATCCCAAAATAACGAAAATACTGTTATACGATCACTTTCTAAATGATAAAAAAATATATCTATTCAGCTTTGGGAGCTGTGTCATTACGATCATCAGAGGGGTACTGTATGTTCGCTTTCAAGACTACCGGTCTGCTACCTCCTATTTTTGTGGGAGGCCCGTTGGTCGAGTGGTTTAGATCGCCGACATACAGTGCTGCCGATTAGGTGCCTGACTCTGAGGTCGCTGGTTCGAATCCCGCACGGGACTCGATCAAATTTTCAGCACTAGAATTTGTGCTGTTCTAAGATTGTGTTATCCCAAAATAACGAAAATACTGTTATACGATCACTTTCTAAATGATAAAAAATATAATTCTGATTATGTTGGTCAGCTCACATCCCCACAAAAGATTCGACCATAAGCCTCACCCATACCGAGATTTAGCAATCTTTGTATGCAGGTTCTCTCGAGGGCTATTAAACACCCAGGTAATTTTTCGAGGGCTTATTTTATATTGTACAGGGTCAGCGTCATGATTTTCTAAATCCTTGGTTTTCACAGTAAACTTCGCTTTCCGTTTTATGCTCGCTCGTACTTGCCAGTGCTAGATCAAGGCCTAGTTGAATCACCCAAGATTTGAAAACACGGATTTGACAGCACGGCGCCGTATTTGCTTTCCATCTACCCATTAGTGGATTCGCAGAGGGCCGCTCATTTCCAGTTTGTCTTGCATTCCCGCGAAAAGGATTTGAAGATATGTCGGAATTATAGTAGACAATTCTGATTATGTTGGTCAGCTCACATCTCCACAAAAGATTCGACCATAAGCCTCACCCATACCGAGCTTTAGCAATCTTTGTATGCAGGTTCTGTCGAGGGCTATTAAATTACAACACATATAAGGGAAGTGGGAAGAGGTGCCGACATACTGACTGCGTCACATGACTTCACAGAATAGTCTTCTGGTTAACCTATTCTTAAGCACATACCAAGAATCTAACGATTCGTGATATGTGTTGTATCTCAGGTACGCTTTTATTGTACCTGTTCATGTGGCAACTTGGATGATATGACCACACGGTCCCTAGCACCGGCATAAGCGGTAATTTTTAACCCAGGTAACCCAGGTAATTTTTAACCCAGGTAACCCAGGTAATTTTTCGAGGGCTTATTTTATATTGTGCAGGGTCAGAGTCATGCTTTTCCAAATCCTTGCTTATCACAGTAAATTTCGCTTTCCGTTTGATGCTCGCTCGTACTTGCCAATGCTAGAACAAGGCCGAATTGCATGCACTCCATGACGATGATTAACGGCCAAGTTCTCTGGCGAGAGGAAACGTTCAGTTCTTCGCCACAGCGTGGAATTTCGGAAGAAAACCAGCATTGTTTAACCTGCAATGTGTGGCTTGTACTAGTAGTTTTGCATAAGGACAATTAACTTATGAAATTAATTTTGGAATTTTAAATAACATTTATGAGCATATCTTTCTGTTGACATTAATTCTGGGGAACTCCTACAATTCAGTCGAAGAGTTTGTGAAGTCTTCTGGTGGCCAACCTTAGAGCACCTAAGGACATTGATCTGAAAAAAACATTGGCCGCTGTTGCATACCGACTGCAGTTGGTGTTATGACATAATGATTCATAAAGTTTTATCGGAAAATATAAGCACAACGGCTCGTTGGTCTAGGGGTATGATTCTCGCTTTGGGTGCGAGAGGTCCCGGGTTCAAATCCTGGACGACCCCTGTATTACTTTTTATCTTCAGATGACAATGACGTTATCACGATTTTGATATCTGATTTTTCATCGCCCCTCTGTAAATGCTTTGATAATCTAGAAGTTGTGGTGTTGTCATTTTAATTCGCTACACTCTAGATTACAACATTAGAAGTGTTCAAAGATGCCCTAACGGTCGTTTTATTGTAATGAATATTGATATTAATAATACCTCGCTTAAACTGGTTTGTGAATATGCGCCAAATGGAGCCACAGAAAGGAAATTATTTATTAAAGATCTGGATAGATTAATAACTGGCAGTGAAATAATTGTACTTGGGGACGATTTTAATTTTGTTGAAAACAATAATCTCGACAAATATGGGGGAAATGATAACGCTAGAAGAAACGATGGCAAGGAAGAAATTAATGTTCTGAAATCTGATTTCCAGGTTTGTGATATTTATAGAAAATTGTACCCACAGAAAAAGATCTACACTTGGTCTCGGGGTCAAGTCGCTAGCAGATTGGATCGTTTTTATGTGTCAAATATTATGAGAAATTCTGTTTCACAATCTGACGTGATACATGTTTCCTTCAGTGATCATTCTTGTGCTACTTATGATGTAAATTTTGACGATGTAATTTCGTGGGGCCCAAGCTACTGCAAATTAAATGTCTCGCTCTTGGGAGACGACGAGTTACTTGTTAAAATTCAAGATGTGTATGAAAATGTTTTTGTAGATAATGCAAGTGGTGACATTATTACACAATGGGATAACTTCAAAAGTAACTGCAAGAAGCAAATACGTGATTATGCTATCCGAAAGGCAACTTTTAAAAAGCGCCACGTAATTAATTTGACTGAGGAATTGAACATATTAAAATCTGACCCAATTATTAATAAAGAATCTATAGAGACAATTAAGTCAGCCATGAATGCTTGTCATGAAGAGTCTAGAATGGGTTCAATTATAAGAGCTAGATCTGTTCAGTTTGAACAGGGTGAAAAGCCTACAAGGTATTTTATTAGGAAAGAATCCACCAGGGCGAAGCGCAAACTGATTAAAAGAATGTCATGTCAGAAATTACAAGCGTCTAGTCCGTCATTCATAATCCAGCCGTCGTCCATTAGAGAATATCCGCGTCCATAATCCAAAGACCTATTCCATTTTCCATATAACAGTATTAGCACCAAATTCAAAAAGACAATCATAGTATACATAAACATAGGCTTGTTTCCTGCAAGAGAGAAGCGGTCAACAGTTTTCAATGATGCCGGCAAGACATCATGATGTTCCAAAAATATCAAAACCGTATCGCTGATCAGTATTCTTAATTCATAATATTCGTTACAGAGTCGTCATCTAAAAAAAGATGTATCTCAGTCACGCTTTGATTGTGACTGTTCATATGAGTTCATACCCATCTATGTTTCATGATTCACAGAAATCTATTTATGAATGTATACGATCTTTTTATGAACAATTGTACACTGAGCAACAGACGGATGTCGAATGTCAAAATGATTTTTTGTCAAGTCTGCCACAATTGAATGAACAGAGTAAAAACTTATATGAAGGTTTACTAACTGAAAGAGAAATATATTTAGCGTTAAGTAACATGTCAAAATACAAGTTACCAGGTTGCGACGGGTTACCGGCTGAATTTTATGTGCAGTATTGGTCTTTGTTAGGTAAAAAATTTACCGAAGTTGTCAATTATTGTTATGAAAAGGGCGTTTTGAGTCCAAGTCAGCGTTCTGGGCTAATAATTTTACTATGTAAAGATGCTAATAATCCGGAGGCCATAAAGAACTACAGACCTGTGAGTCTGCTGAACTGTGATTACAAAATTGTATCTAAAGCTCTTTGTAATCGTTTGAAAGAAGTAATTGAATTTATTGTTCACCAAAATCAAACCTGTGGAGTACCCGCGGTAGAAGTATTTTCGATAATATACATCTTCTGTGGAATACATATGACTATGTTGAGCAAAAGGATTTTGGAGCATGTTTTCTGAATTTGGACCAGGAGAAGGCCTTTGACCGAGTAGAGTGGTCTTTTCTTTTTAGATGTTTAGAACAATATGGTTTTGGACATGACTTTTGCCGTTGGGTTAAATTATTATATACTGATATAACAAGTTCTGTTATTGTTAACGGTCATGTGACTGAAGCGTTTGGTTTATCAAGGGGTGTTAGACAGGGTTGTGCCTTGTCCCCTCTGTTGTATGTATGCTCACTGGAGCCATTTTTAGCGGCAGTAAGAGCCAGCGTTGAAATCAAAGGTATACGTATACCAGGTACACGTAAAGAAGCCAAGGTGTCTGCCTTTGCAGACGATACAACAATTATACTGTCTGAGAGAGATTCGATTCCCCCTGTCGTTGACCTGTCAAAAAAGTATGGAAGGGCATCGGGAGCAGTGTTGAATTTGGGAAAGAGTACTGCATTACCGATAGGTAATTGGAACGAAAATTCGATTCCTGATTCCGGATTCAATGTGGTTAAAAATGCTAAGATTTGTGGTGTGTACTTTGGCAAAGATCAGGGGGAATTGAACTCCTCTCATGTTTTAAACAAAGTGAAAAAAAAGAGTGTCCAATTGGACGGGAAGATATTTGACACTGAGGGGTAAATCTGTTTTAATTAACACGGTTGCACTTGCAATGCTCTGGTTCACGGCACAGTGTGTAATCTTACCTAAAAAATGTGTTAAACAATGTACCCAAGATGTTTTTAAGTTCTTGTGGGATGGAAACCCCGAAGGTGTAACTAGGAATGTTTTATATAACAAGTTTTCATGTGGTGGTTTAAATATTCAGAACATTGACTGTAAACTCAGAACAGTTGCAGTGAAACATGTTTTAAAGTTAATTTATGGATCAGTCGCCGACTGGAAATATTTCGCAATATATTGGATAGGATTATCCTTGAAGAATGTACGTCCAGAATATGCTAGACTAAATGTTCCGCATTCTGAGACCATGCCTGTGTTTTATAAATTTGCACTTGGCGCGTGGAGGGAATTTTATAGCGGACAGACCTTGCCTCAAACAATGTACGGATGTAAATATATATATAGCATCTTTGTAAATAGAACGGTGGAAGTGCCAAGAGTTATACGAGCAGCGCCACAGTTGCTGTGGACAAATATATGGCATAATGTATTTCACATGTTTATGAATCACAATCTTGTTAATTTTAATTTTAAGTTAGTCCGTGATATTTTACCGGTAAAAGAGCGTTTACTGCGTCGTAATGTGGCAACTGACGATAAATGTGTATTTTGCCCTGCCTCTGAAACTCAGAAACATCTTTTCATAGAATGTACCGTTATTAAACAGGTTTTTGAAGAATTTAAATTGATATTCACACGGTACGATGGGTTTTTCCCGGTTATGAACGACAGTCATCTGTTTCATAAATTATTCACAGTACGTATGTCAAATGAGGTCAAAGTATTGTACATGTATCTAATCAATGTCTTGTTATTTAGTACATGGTGTGCACGAAACGATGTGGTGTTTCAAAGCAAAGATAGAACAGTTCAGTCTATTACTGTGGTCGCAAAGCAAACTATTAAAAGTAGAGCACATGTGGACTTTATTAGGTTGGAAAGAGAAACCTTTCGCAGGATATGGTGCAGAAATAATGCAATTTGTAAAATACATCTGTCAAGACTTATCTATTTTTGTAGTCCATAGAGACTGACTGCAAACTTGGAAAGAACGAATTAAGACAGTCCAATTTTGTCTGTGATATTTATTAAATTTTAAAGGACTGAACTGTGTGATGGTTCAAAAGTATGTATTATCAATGTAATTGTATATATCTGTGAATAAATTCTTTATCTTTCAAAAGAAAAAAAAATGATTTGATAATTACAGCTATTAAATTGTTGCCAACATGTTTCAAAAAAGCTTCCAAGATATTCCTCATTTTCGGATTCTTCTTTTCAGCTAATTGCATGGAAAATATATAAGTGCTTGTTGTTTTATTCAATCATGTTACAAATTGTGATAAGTGATTGAATTATCATAGTCTATACCCTATACGTAATTTCCCAACAAGAATCTGCTACGCACCCAGGATGTGAAAGCACGGCGCTATATTTGCTTTCCATCAACTCACATTTGCAGAGTGCCACTGGTCTCCAATTTGTCTTGCATTCCCGCGAAAAGTATCACAAGGCATGTCACGATTATAGGAGACAATTAAGACAAGTATGGAAGTCAAGTTAGTATGAAATTTTAAATATCATTCATGAGCATAACTTTGTGTTGATATCACTTCTCGGGAACACAAACAAAGCAGACTAATAGTTTGAGATGTCTTCTGTCGGCCCAGCTTATAGAGCGCCTAAGGACATTGACTTCTAATTGTCGCATCCTTCCTTATAGCTGCTTACCTGGAAAATATATCATGAATTATCATAGTTTTCACCATAGTTGTATTTTTCAAAAATTTGCTACTCACACAAGATTTGAAAGCACGGCGCCATATTTAGTATCCACCCACTCATTAGTGGATTCGCAGAGTGCCGCTCATTTCCAGTTTGTTTTGCATTCCAGCGAAAAGGATTTGAAGAACTGTCAGAATTATAGTAGACAATTCTGATTATGTTGGTCAGCTCACATCCCCCAAAAAGAATCGACCATAACCCTTACCCAAACCTAGCTTGAGCAATCTTTGTATGCAGGTTCTGTCGAGGGCTATTAAACACCCATGTAATTTTTCGAGGGCTTATTTTATATTGTGCAGGGGCAGCGTCATGCTTTTCTAAATCCTTGGTTTTCACAGTAAACTTCGCTTTCCGTTTTATGCTCGCTCGTACTTGCCAGTACTAGATCAAGGCCGAGTTGCATGCACTCCATGACGATGATTAACGGCCAAGTTCTCTGGCGAGAGGAAACGTTCAGTTCTTCGTTCAGTGTGGAATTTAGGAAGTAAACCAGCATTGTTAAACCTGCAATGTGTGGCTTGTCCTAGTAGTGTTGCATAATGACTATTAACTTATGAAATTAATTTTGGAATTTTAAATAACATTTATGACCATATCTTTCTGTTGACATTTATTCTGGGGAATTCCTACAATTCAGTCGAAGAGTTTGTGCAGTCTTCTTG
Source organism: Hanleya hanleyi (assembly GCA_036873755.1). Lineage (NCBI taxonomy): Eukaryota > Metazoa > Mollusca > Polyplacophora > Lepidopleurida > Hanleyidae > Hanleya > Hanleya hanleyi. The sequence goes on along the minus strand of JAVTVY010019700.1, from coordinate 6,911 downwards.
TGGCCAACCTTAGAGCACCTAAGCACATTGATCTGTATAAAACATTGCCAGCTGTTGCATACCGATTGGAGTTGGTGTTATGACCTAATGATTCATAAAGTTTTATCGGCAAATATAAGCACAACGGCTCGTTGGTCTAGGGGTATGATTCTCGCTTTGGGTGCGAGAGGTCCCGGGTTCAAATCCCGGACGAGCCCTGTATTCCTTTTTTATCTTCAGATGACAATGACGTTATCACGATTTTGATATCTGATTTTTCATCGCCCCTCTGTAAATGCTTTGATAATTACAGCTATCAAATTGTTGCCAACATGTTTCAAAAAAACTTCCAAGATATTCCTCATTTTCGGATTCTTATTTTCAGCTAATTGCATGGAAAATATATAAGTGCGCCTTGTTTTATTCAATCATGTTACAAATTGTGATAAGTGATTGAATTATCATAGTCTATAACCTAGCCGTATTTTTCTAACAAGAATCTGCTACTCACCCAGGATGTGAAAGCACGGCGCCATATTTGCTTTCCATCAACTCACATTTGCAGAGTGCCACTGGTCTCCAATTTGTCTTGCATTCCCGCGAAAAGTATCACAAGGCATGTCACGATTATAGGAGACTATTAAGACAAGTATGAAAGTCAAGTTAGTATGAAATTTTAAATATCATTCATGAGTATAACTTTGTGTTGATATCACTTCTCGGGAACACAAACAAAGCAGACTAATAGTTTGAGATGTCTTCTGTCGGCCCAGCTTATAGAACGCCTAAGGACATTGACTTCTAATTGTCGCATCCTTCCTTATAGCTGCTTACCTGGAAAATTTATCATGAATTATCATAGTTTTTACCATAGTTGTATTTTTCAAAAATTTGCTACTCACCCAAGATTTGAAAGCACGGATTTGACAGCACGGCGCCGTATTTGGTTTCCATCTACCCATTAGTGGATTCGCAGAGGGCCGTTCATTTCCAATTTGTCTTGCATTCCCGCGAAAAGGATTTGAAGAACTGTCAGAATTATAGTAGACAATTCTGATTATGTTGGTCAGCTCACATCCCCAGAAAAGATTGGACCATAAGCCTCACCCATACCGAGCTTTAGCAATCTTTGTATGCAGGTTCTGTCGAGGGCTATTAAACACCCAGGTAATTTTTCGAGGGCTTATTTTATATTGTGCAGGGTCAGAGTCATGCTTTTCCAAATCCTTGGTTTTCACAGTAAATTCGCTTTCCGTTTTATGCTCGCTCGTACTTGCCAGTGCTAGAACAAGGCCGAGTTGCATGCACTCCATGACGATGATTAACGGCCAAGATCTCTGGCTAGAGGAAGCGTTCAGTTCTTCGCCACAGCGTGGAATTTCGGAAGAAAACCAGCATTGTTAAACCTGTAATGTGTGGCTTGTACTAGTAGTTTTGCATAAGGACTATTAACTTATGAAATTAATTTTGGAATTTTGAATAACATTTATGAGCATATCTTTCTGTTGACATTAATTCTGGGGAACTCCTACAATTCAGTCGATGAGTTTGTAAAGTCTTCTGGTTGCCAACCTTAGAGCACCTAAGGACATTGATCTGAAAAAAACATTGGCCGCTGTTGCATACCGACTGCAGTTGGTGTTATGACATAGTGATTCATAAAGTTTTATCGGAAAATATAAGCACAACGGCTCGTTGGTCTAGGGGTATGATTCTCGCTTTGGGTGCGAGAGGTCCCGGGTTCAAATCCCGGACGAGCCCTTTCTATCTTCATATGACAATGACGTTATCACGATTTTGATATCTGATTTTTCATCGCCCCTCTGTAAATGCTTTGATAATTAATTAATTTTAAACTCTGTAGTGGAAGAACCTAGAATTGTGAAACGCTTGCCTAACTTGCCTTGGAGGGATATTTGGGGGAGAATGTTCCATTCGTTTATGGATCATAACTTGGTTAACTTCTCTTTCAAACTTTGTCATGATATTTTACCTGTTAGAGATATATTGTTCATGAGAAATATAAGTTCCACAAATCTATGTGTATTTTGTACCAATACGGAAACAAGAGAACATTTGTTTGTCAATTGTCAGATGACACGGAATGTGCTTTCAGAATTCCAAACTTATTTTTTGACATACTGTCACTTTTTTCCGTCATTCACGAATGAACACTTGTTGTACAAAATGTTTAATCCGAAAGTGTCAAAGGAGCAAAACTCTGTGTTAATATATTTAGTTAATTTGCTATTATTCACTGTCTGGTGTTCTCGAAACGAAATGATTTTTAATAATAAGCATGTATCACAGACTGCGATAGTTCAATCTGCTAAAGCTCGTTTAAAACAAAGAACATCTGTCGACCATTATAGACTGAGCAAACGGGACTTTGAACGTTATTGGTGTGTAAATAATGTATTCGCCTCATTACACGGCTCTAAGTTAATGTATTTATTGTAAAATATAGTTCTCAGCAGTCCATTTAACAATCTGTGATCATTAATTTTAATCGAATGTGACTGTCAAGAGATTGTGTATATATGTTGATTTGTATATTGTTTTGTGAATAAATTATTTTTCCTTACAAAAGAAAAAAAAAAAAAATTAATTGTTTGGTGGATTTTGGAGAGTGTGGACGTTAGCCTAGTTTGCTCCTGGTTTACAACAACAACAACACTGTGCTATTACATTTGGATTACCGTACGTGGATTGACATATACTTGTGATTGATTACTTCTTGACTGTCTGCTGTGGTCTTTCACGGATTATAGCCCATAAGTATGATGGCCGAGAGGGGCCATCGCGTCTTTCATTTCTAATTTAACGCGATGGAGCGATGGAGCTATGCGATGGAACGATGGAGCTATGCGATGCGCGATGGAGCTATGCGATGGAGCGATGGAGCTATGCGATAAAAAGTCACGCTATGCGATGCGCGATGAGGCTATGCGATGGAGCTATGCGATGCGCGATGGAGCTATGCGATGGAGCGATGGAGCTATGCGATGGAGCGATGGAGCTATGCGATAAAAGTCGCGCTATGCGATGCGCGATGAGGCTATGCGATGGAGCTATGCGATGCGCGATGGAGCTATGCGATGGAGCGATGGAGCTATGCGATAAAAAGTCGCGCTATGCGATGCGCGATGAGGCTATGCGATGGAGCTATGCGATGGAGCTATGCGATGGAGCGATGGAGCTATGCGATGGAGCGATGGAGCGATGAAGCTATGCGATGGAGCTATGCGATGGAGCGATGAAGCGATGGAGCTATGCGATGGGCTATGCGATGGAGCTATGCGATGGAGCTATGCGATGGAGCGATGGAGCTATGCGATGGAGCGATGAAGCGATGGAGCTATGCGATGGGCTATGCGATGGAGCTATGCGATGGAGCGATGGGCTATGCGATGGAGCTATGCGATGGAGCGATGAAGCGATGGAGCTATGCGATGGGGCTATGCGATGGAGCTATGCGATGGAGCTATGCGATGGGGCTATGCGATGGAGCTATGCGATGGAGCTATGCGATGGGGCTATGCGATGGGCTATGCGATGAAAAGTCATTGCGCATGTTCGTGAAAAAACGAGGCTGATTTGGACGCCATTATTCAACATTCAACGAGGAAGTAAAGCTCTATTTGTTGTGCCTGTTTTGGTGTTTCTCACAAGTTTTATTCTAAATATTCGCCGTCAAACAAATGATGATTTTCGGATGTACCGGTGTATATATAATTTAAATATTAACTATATACATGAACGTCACAGGACCTACGAAGTAGGGTAGGCATTAGGACTCCGACGCGAACTGAGTTCTTGGAAATCTCCACCCCCAGTTGAAATCCTGCCTATATTAAGATGGGCACTGCCCAAGTCAGAATCAGCAGTGATTTTCATCAAAAATCACCAGAAATTTTCATCAAAAGTAGGTCAGCTCAGAATGTGTTGGTAACAGTCCCCTAATGCACCTTCATGCCGAAAATCAAGGTTCTAATGTCAACGGTTCTCCTTATTTTGCCGACGAAAGTATTCGGATGGACTGACTGACTGACTGACTCATTACCGGACAATTTGCAATCTGTAGCCTACTTCGTAGGAATAATTTCAATCGAAAGGTATATTAAGCTTTGACCATGTCAAGAACACAGATATTTTATAGTTGTTGGGAAGCCGAACACAGAGCCAGATTTTGAATGTGAATGAGCAAGGATGATGCTTATTGGAAAGTAAAATCTGCATTCAATATATAGATATAATACCGTATAGGTTTATTTTTGGCTTTTGCTTTACTCTAGCGGTTTTTCCGCTGCCTTGTTTTTTTTGGGGGGGTCATGTTTGTTCGTTTTTGTTTTGTTTTGTTTTTTTTTTCTCGCTGAAATATTGGGGAGGGGGTGGGCGCATTGCCCTCCGCTCCCCACTCTTCCGCCGTCCCTGCCTCGCCTACCGTGACGCTGTTTCGCAGTCAACTCAATAACGAAAGGAGGAGAAAGAGAAGGGCTAAAAATTGGCATGCAGCTACCGGTCAAGCAGAATTATACGCATATACAACCCAAACAGAAGAATGGGCTGTTGAAAACTGCATCATGCCACAAAAAAATACATTCATGCTGCTATCTATGGAAGACGGATGCGGCCATCGTAATGGCGTATTGTCGCCCTCTGAATCGGAGAAAACTTACTATACAGGGCGCCAATGGCCGACAGAGGAGACTAAAATGCGCCATTGCAACAATACTGCAAAGCTACCGTTATCGTGTTGTCGTGTTGGCGCATTTTTAAAAGGCGACAACACGACATCACGACAACACGACAACGGTACAGTTGACGCAATGGCGCCCTAGTTGTCGTATTGTCGCATTGTCGCATTGGCGGGGGCGCCATTACGATAACAGTTGTCGTGTTGTCGCAATGGTGCATTTTTGAAAGGCGACATCACGACAATGCCTGTTGTCGTATTGGCGCAATGTCGCATTGGCGGGGGCGACAGAACGACAACACGACAACAGTTGGCGCATTATCGTCTTCCGGTTCGTCTTTTGCGCAGATGCGGAAGCTTCATCATCACAATGATTATAGTATGTCATCAGTTTACAATCCATACTTTGCAGACTTTATCAGGCGAATAGGGTCTGGCTGTATCCAGAGGTGGTTCTCGAAAGACTATTGGGCATTCAAAAACAAAAAGACGACAATGGTCTTTATTTCCGTCACTTTCATTTTCGAAAATGTGAATCCAGAGTCATGGAATCTTTTCGAAGAATGGGAGGTTGTATAGTTTAGGGGCCCAGAGCAGTGGAGATAAACTATCCATGTATCTAGTTCTGGTGTTTTCACTGAGTTTGATTGCATGCGGCATTAAGTATGGCGTCTTTGGCTTCTAAAGTATGGCGTCTTTGGCTTCTAAACTTCACTCGTCCCCGAAGAATGTAACATGACACATGACTACATGTATACAATCTGGACGGTGTGGGGACGGTGGGTGGGCAGGAGGGGGTCTCGGGTCTGGTGTGCGGTGGATGGTCGTTGATGTAGAAAAGCATATATGAGCTGAAAACTCGGAGATATATTGGCTGACCTGGGTGGGGGGGGGGGGGTGTGGGGGGTATCTCCTATTCCTAAGCGCCGCCAGTCATCTATGCTTGTTAGCCTATATGGCTTCTAATAGCCCGCCTGTTCCCGATACCGATGGTTAGGCCTACAAATCATTCAGAATTTCTTCCTGAATTTCAGGACGGCTGACTGCATTTATTATCAGCCATATTCGCAAATTAATCTAGCATGCGTGTCCAAGATAACACTGAAATACTCCGTACATTATATACAAATGAGTATTACTTTATATAGGGTTAAATGGTTATGACTTGCAGGCCTATAATCAAGATGATATATTTACATGTATGTATTTAAAACTGTACAGGTAATAATTAACCAGTTATTTAATGATAAAACGAAATGGTTATTTTGACGGAGGGACCTTAGTAGTATAGTCACTCCCATTTTGCCGGGGGAGATAACTCTTTGGGGCGCCAGGGGGAGTTATTCGGGCGGGTTGTGGAATTCAAGTGCACTAGGTCACATGACTTTTGACCTCGAATTCTTCCGCGGTGATTCGGTCTGGCGGTGATGCGATCAAAAAAGCTACGAAAGTAGTCCCATGTCAACCAAGTGACTTCCTATGTTAATGTATACGGGGAATGCCTAAAACGAGTATGGGAATAGACGTTTTGAGACCGAGGTGGACCCCTAGTGGACCGATTGGGTCGAGTGAGGTGTCAAAGTGAAGCCCTCCTACAGGGCTATCACGTCGTGGGTGATTGCATGTAAAAGTTTCTCCAGAAAAATATATAAAATGCGAAATACTGACTTTACCCCTACAATAGGGGAAAACAACTATCAACCCTATTCAAAAGAGCTAATATCGTTTTCCGGGCTTATCGGGGCCTGTCTATCAAGTCATGGGTGGGTACATGTTTTCACAGAAAAAAAATATAAAAAGCGAAACACAGACTTAACCTCTACAACAGGGCCTGATTCGCACATTTGCATCTATACGGGAAAATGCCTGTATGGGGTGTGGGGTGGTCATTTTTTTTTTTTTTTTTTTGATTTTACTATGGGTTGTCATTTTTTTTTTTTTTTTTTTTTTTGATTTTACTATGGGTTATTTGGTCTTGTTTTCTTCGTCTCGCCACGAAAAACACGATGGAAGGGGTCTCGAAGTTAAGCGGTGGACTAACGTATCGTCCGTTTTCAATATTCTGCGCATACGCAGTCTGGCCGTAGGATAGAAAGCAGACATTTTGGGGGTGCGTAGGGGTGTGTTTGGGGTAGAGATGGCACACTATTGGTCCAAATGGGTCGTGGGAGGTGTCAAAGTGAAGCTTTTGTGGGGTAAAGTCAGAATGGCGTGTTTTTTTCCATAGCAAGTCGCG